>CAUYQG010096638.1:0-15320 GCA_963574415.1 Tarsius wallacei
CGCCTGTAGTTCCAGCTACTTGGAAGGCTGAGGCGGAAGGATCGCCGGAGCCCAGCAGGTCGAGGCTGCGGTGGCCGGGAGCGGCCACTGCACTCCAGTCTGGGCGATCGAGTGGGACTCCAACTCAAAAAAAAAAAAAAATCTGAATGTCATGAAATGTTTACTCCAGATGAAACTATTTTAAACTGGAAGCGACTGGACAGGGCTGATATTTATAATTTTGGGCTAACTTCAGTTTTTCCATTGCTGAGTGCGAAAAGGGATTTTTTTAGTGAAAAGGAAGTAAGTTACAAAAATAAAGCAAACTTCTTGTTGGCGCATGGCTAATTAGGGCCTGTTCAATTAAAGCCATTAAATAAATAACCAATGAGACCTGAGCTGTGCACTCTGTCTCCTCTTGAATGTTAAACTGATCAGAGTCCCCTGTGCAGCCAGTTACGCTCTTCAAGACCTTTCACAGTTATAAATGCAGATATTTTTCAATTGTTTAAGAATCTCCTGCCCCTTGCAAATACTATTCCTTCTTAGACTCTAGACCAGTTGTATTCAATAGAGCTCTCTGTGATGATGAAAATATCTCACATCTACACTGCCCAATACAATTGCCACTAGTCACATGTGGCTTCTGAAGGATTGAATTTTAAACTCTTTAAAATTTTAATTAACCTAAATGTAAACAGCAGCACACGACTAGTGCTACTACACTGGATAATGCAGTTCTAGATAGAACTGTACATCTTTCTTTTTTTTCTTTTTTTCTGAGTTGGAGTCTCACTCTGCTGCCCAGACTGGAATGCAGTGGCACACTCACGGTCACCCCAGCATCAACCTCCCAGACTCCAGCGACCTTTCCCCCTCAACCTTCCAAGTAGCCAGAACTACATGTGTGTGCTACCACACCCGGCTAATTTTTTATTTATTGTAGAGACGAGGTTTTGCCAAGTTGCCTGGGTTGGTCTCGAACCCGCGGGCTCAAGCAATCCACTCGCCTCGGCCTCCCAAAGTGCTGGGATTACAGGCTAAGCCATCTTTCTTTCTACTGAACTTTTGTAAATCTGGTTTCCTAATCATGGAGCGCATCTTTTTCTGTCTGTTTGCAAACTCCAAAATGACAGGGTCACTTTGGCTCAAGGTTTCTGTCACTTCCACATCACCCACCAATTCTTCCCTAAGTGTCCTCAGACCAAATTTAGAATAATATTTACAATCATGTTTACCTCAGGAAAATTTGAACAAAGATTGGATATCTTAAAGTAACAAGTAATTAATAAAACTTCATACTGAAATATTGGCAGATGAAATGATACTACGTCTGCAATTTGTCTTAGCTAATGGAATAGGAAACAAATAGAAGAGACAAGATTGCTTGATAATTGTTGAAACCGTGTGATGGGCTCATGGGCATGAGTATAAAATATCTTAATTTTAAAAAGTTAAGAGTTTTTAACAAAGTGGGAAAGTGCTCTTACTATAAAATTAAGTAGAAGGAAAAAATATACTGGAGTGTATATGAGGAATGTATATACGTGGCAGGAAATACAGAATGTGGTGTGGTGGTTAGGCGCCCAGATGGCTGAGTTCAAATCCTGGCTCTAACACCAACTTGGCAATATGATCTCAGAGAATTTTTCTAGCTTTGCTAAACCTCAGTCTTCTTCTTATCTACACACTAAGGATCATATAAGAAGACACCTCCTAACTTTCTGTGGAGATTAAACAAGCCTATTTATGAAATACTTAGCCAGCATCTGGCACACCATACAAGTCCAATCACTTATCTTTAGGGGATAGATTTATGAGTGGTTGCGCTTGTACCAGCATGTTATCTAATTTTCCACAAAAAAGGTTGTCTTCCTCTTCTATTCAAGGAGGAAGATGATTTCAAAAAGAACAGCTTACTCTATTGCTGCATGTGCATTCCGAGAAAATGTTAACAACGTAAGTTAATAATTTATCAGATGTTCTAAACTTTAAAAAAAACAAAAATTCCAGCTTATGTCTGGGTGATTGGAATTCCCCACAAAATGACTTTGTGGTTTGGGGGTATGTATTGGGAAAGCATCTTCCTTTCACCTTCTCTGGCCAAGGATATGAAATAGGGTTTTGTTTCTGTGGTTGTCCTTGTTATTCCTGATCCAAAAGCTCTCTATACTGATGAGCAGGCCACTTATTACTCTCTTTGAAGATAATGCTACACATTTTTGCCTTTCTATTATATTTGTATCTTGCAAAGAAAATATATCCAGTCACTGTTGCTTTCCAGTTATGACTCTACTCTCAAGTAGCAGTGATGCTTATGAAATTATCATTTTCAGGCTGGGCGCGGTGGCTCAAGCATGTAATCCCAGCATTTTGGGAGGCTGAGGCAAGAAGATTGCCTGAGTCCAGGAGTTCGAGACCAGCCTGGGAAACACGGTGAGACCTCGTCTCTACAATAAATCAAAAGATAATTAGCCTGGCATGGTGGCGCACACCCGTAGTTCCAGCTACTTGGAAGGTTGAGGCAGAAAGATCGCCTAAGCCCAGCAGGTCGAGGCTGCAGTGACTGTGAGCATGTCACTATACTCCAGCCTGGGCAAAAGAGTGAGACTGCAACTCAAAAGAAAAAAAGAAAAGAAATTATAGTTTTCTTCTTTCAGTAATATGAACATCTTGCCTTATCCATTCTTCCACACTCATTGCATTAGCAGATGGGCATGTAAGGTCACGCATAAATTTCTTGTCCAGTTACCTCCATTTTTGCCCTAGGATAACTGGGAACTGTCTTGATTATCCTGTTTCTTTCTATATCACAAAGACTGTTTTGCAGTTTTTCAACTATCAGTGTACTTATAATAATTGAACTGAAATTACACTAACCCAGATAAACAAGAAATACAGAGAGAGAGAGAGAGAAACTAGAGAATGTAGACTCGCATAATGTAAAAGTCTGAGAAGTAGGGTTATCTTCAGACATGGCTAAATCCAAGTGCCCTAATGTTTTCAGGATTTTCTCTCTCTTCGTCATTAGACTCAGTTTTCTGCTGTGTTGACCACATTCTCAATCTCATGAGATGTCAGTCTTTTTTGTTTGTTTGTTTTTTGAGTTGGAGTCATGCTTACAGCCATTACAACCTCAACTTGCTAGGCTCAGGTGATCCTTCAGCCTCAGCATTCCAAATAGCTGGAACTACAGGCACACGCCACCACGCCTGGCTAATCTTTTGATTGATTGTAGAGATGAGGTCTCGCCAAGTCGCCCAGGCTGATCTCGAACTTATGGGCTCAGGCAATCCTCTCACCTCGGCCTCCCAAAATGCTAGGATTATCGGTGTGAGCCACCATGCCCGGCCTTAGAGGTCAGTCAGACTTACACTAGCTATCATCATAACAACTCTAATAGAGAAAAAAAGCATGCCTCATTCTCAATTATTTGGGCAAAGTACACAGAGACAACTCTCAGTGATCCAGGCTAGGTCTTGTGCTCACTTCTGAGCCAATCATTGAGAGTTTGATAGACTCTTTCCAGGTTATATATTTACCCTTCGAGCCAAAGGATGTGGTCGACGCTCTTTGGTTACACAGACTATGTGCAGAAGATGCATGCTTTCTCTTCAGAGAGAAAGAAGCTGCTAAAAGAAGATGACAGATTAATGCTGAGCAGACAAAAACAACTGTCCACTATGTAACCCATAAAAATACTTTTAATGTCCTTTGATGTCACTGAGAAATCTTCTGCCCAACATATTTTTCCCTGACTTTGTAGAACTTTCTGTTCTTGGCCAGTAGTTTCATAGTCTAGCATCTTGGGCTCTGGCCCGGGAAGTAAAATCCTCTTTGACGTCATCAACATGCCAGCTCTTCACTCCTAATATCCTCTCCCCAAATTCACAGCCAGTAGCTGCATGAAAAGATGGAACAACATCTGTGTCACCAAATCCTTCAATGTCCTTTTCAAAGCTTTAAAACTTCCAGAGACATATTTCAGATTTCTTTTAACTATACCCTTTTATCTGCACATGAGTCAGCAGAAGTGGGTAAGGGCTGGAGACCCCATCGCATCACATCCAAAAACACGGTGCCCCTCCAAGCATACCACATCTGGTGTCAGGAAGGAGTCACCCTGTTTGGGAATGCACAAGGGTTTCTTTTTTTCCACCTGTGGCTGCTTCTTCAGTATATGTATATTACCAGTGTCTGTCACGAAGCTGAGGGCACACTAGATGTTCAATGATGCATATCCTGTTTCCACTTTGCCCTTTCCAAGGGCCCTTAAAGAACAATAACAATAACAAAACTTAGCTGCAGATGGGATCAGGAAGGAAATACTGGGGACTTTATCTATAATGTATTTTTCAAGCTAGGTGGTATTACTAGTTATTCTTCTGAAATATTTTCTAAATTTAAAAATGTGTAGTGTCTTAATTCACTTTGTGTTGTCATAAAGGAATACCCAAGGCTGGGTAATTTATAAAGAAAAGAGGTTCATGTGGCTCATGATTCTACAGACTATACAAGAAGCATGGTGCCAGGACCTGCTCGGCCTCTGGTGAGGGCTTTTGTTCTGTGTCAAAACATGGCAGAGAGGGTCAAAGGGAAAGGGTCAAAGAGAAAGTGGACATATGGGAAGAGAGATCATACTTGAAAGACCTCTTGGCTTAAAAATAACTCACTCTTGAGCAAATCCATTCCCCTGAGAACCCATCTAGTCCCACCAGAGTGAGAACTCACTACTGGGAGGATGGCACCAAGCCATTCATGAGGGATCTGCCCTCAGCTCCCATGACCCAAACACCTCCCATTATGCCCCACCTTCGATACTAGGGATCAATGTGAGGTTTGGAGGGGAAAAATAACCAAACCATAACACAGGTTGCAACCTAAGCAGACAAACCAAAAGTTAATCTGATCATATCAGTCCCCAGCCTGGTTTCCCACAGCCCAAAGAATAACATCCAAGCTACTTGCCTGGCATGCAAAGCTCTTTGAGATGTGGCACAGTCTTCCTTCTTCCCAAAATTTATCTGTTGATGCCCTACCCCACCATGTGATGGTATTTGGGGATAATTAAGTTTAGATGAGGTTATGATGGTGGGATCTTCATGATGAAATCAGTGCCCTCAGAAGAGGAAGAGACAATAGATTCCTCTCCCCACCCCTTCTCTCCCTCTTCCCCTCCCTTCCTCCCTCTACCACGTGAAGATACAGTGAGAGGGCAGCCATTTGCAAACCAGGGCCAGGAACAAAATCGGTCTGCACCTTGATCAAGGACTTCCAAAACTGTGAGGAATAAATGTCTGGGTTTTTTTGTTTTGTTTGTTTGTTTGTCTGAGTAGGAGTCTCACTCTGTCACCCAGGCTGGAATGCAATGGCACACTGACAGCCACCGCAGCCTCAACCTGCTGGGCTCAGGAGATCCTTCAGCCTCAGCCTTCCAAGTAGTTGGAGCTACAAGCATGTGCCACCACACCTAGCTAATTTTTTGATTTATTGTAGAGATGAGGTCTTGCCAAGTTTTCCAGGCTGGTCTCAAACCCGTAAGCTCAGGCAGTCCTCTCAACTTGGCCTCCAAAGTACTGGGATTCTAGGCATGAGCCCAGTCCAATGTCTGTTGTTTAAGCCGCCCAGTCCATGATGTTTTGTTATGGCAGCCTGAGCTGACTAAGACACCACTCTCCCTCCCATAGCTATAGCTTCAGGTATCTTGAAGCATTCCTAGTTCCCAGACATTGCCATGTTCTCCTCAGACTGGGTACTTGGAATCTGTCATCTCTCCTCTTTTTTTCAAATAGCTAGTGCCTATTTATTCATTGTATTTGGTAGAGTAGGCTAACAAAAAGAACCCGTAATGCAGTGACTTAAAGAATATAAGTTTCTTTCTCTCTGATGTAGCAGTTCTGAGAGGAGAAGGCAGTGTGAGTGGGAAACTCTATTCTTTGTGGTTGTACAGAAATCCAGGCTCCTTCCAGTCATTGCTACCAGTATCTAGGTCCTCATCGTTATCTGCATGACTGACTGGGTTACCACCACCCTATGCAAAGTCCAGCCTGCAGAAAGGTAGAAGAGAGGCTAAAGGAGGCACACTAGCATGTTTTGAGATCCAGACCAGGATGTAGGCCACATCATTTCCACTCATTCTATTGGTGAGAACTTAGTCACATGATCACAGCTAATTGCTGGGAATGCTGGGAAATGTAGTCTCTAGCCAGGCAGCCATGTGCCTGCCTACATTTCTCTTATAACAGAAGAAGTAAAGAATGAATTTCAACAATTGAAGCTCAGGCCTCCATTCCTTTTTCTTCTTTTTTTTTTTAGTTGGCGTCTCACTTCATCACCCAGGCTGGAGTGCAGTGGCATGTTCACGGCCACCCCAGTATCCACCTGCTGGGCTCAGGCGATCCTTCCACCTCAGCCTTCCAAGTAGCCGGAACTACAGACACGTGTGACCACACCTGGCTAATTCTTTGATTTATTGTAGAGATGAGGTCTCGCCAAGCTGTCCAGGCTGTTCTCGAACCCGTGGGCTCAGGCAATCCCCTCACCTAGGACTCCCAAAGTGCTAGGATTATAGGCTTGAGCCACCACACCCAGCCTCCATTCCTCTGAATGGTCTTCTCCACTACCTCTCTCTCTAGGTTGGATGTCTCTCTTGCAAGCATTGAATATACTACATGTTAGGTTAAAAATATATCTCAGTAGGGACTCCAAATGTTAGATGAGGCCTGATGGGAAGTATCTGGTTTGCAATCTGGTGCCACATGAAAAATGCAGAATTGCACAGAAGTTAGATTGGAAAATATAGGGGTTTTTTTTGTTTTGTTTTGTTTTGAGTCAGAGTCTCACTCTGTCGTCCAGGCTGGAAGGTAATGGCACGCTCACGGCCACCACAGCCTCGACCTGCCAGGCTCAGTAGATCCTTCTGCCTCAGCCTTCCAAGTAGCTGGAACTACAGGCTTGTGCCACCATGCCCAGCAAATTTTTCTTTATTTATTGTAGAGATGAGGTCTCGCCAAGTTGCCCAGATTGGTCTTGAACCCGTGGGCTCAGTCAATCCTCTCACCTCTGCCTCCCAAAGTTCTGGGATTAAAGGTGTGAGCCACCATGCCCAGTTGGGAAATATTGTTTATTTAGAAAGTAAGTAAATTAGAGAGAAAGAGAGGAGACTTACCTCCCCAAGATAGGGGAGGGGACCAAAGCTAAGAAACATGGCGGTGGTAGTTCAAAGAGCACGTGGTCAGACCATAGCTTAGCAGAGCAAATGGCAGTTGGTTGCTGGTAGTTCAGTCCTTTTTAAACTTTCTCTTTGATGAGGGAAGGTCGTTAAGGTGATTGAGTGGTGGTTTGCCCCATGTCATCACAGAGGGCAGGTATGCACAGGTACTGATGTCAGGTGATGGACAGCAGGCAGATGGGTGGGATAGTCACATGACAGTTGCCATATTGATGGGGTCTGGGTCATGAAGGTCATGAACAGCTGATTAATTTCATCTATTTACTAAACAAGTTAGGGAGGGGGTTGTCAAACAATTATCAATAGCTACCTTTGAGAAACCAGTTTTGTCCTTGGCTAGTGGCTTAGAAGGTAAATTAAAGTGAACTGCTAGTGAAACATGACAACTAGGCAGTGTTAAAATGACTGCTCTTTGGCTATATTGACTCTATGTTATGTCCTTTCACTACATAATAGTTATCTCAGTGGTTGCTTATCACCCCAACTTCACACATCTCCCTGCCTACAACTAGACTGGAAGCATATTGGTTGTGGCTCTCTATCCTCAATGCCTGGCATTTACCACTAGACACTGAATATATTTTTCATAAAAGTGTGAGGGACCAGCTATATAATTGACAAGGCCCAGTGCAAAATGAAAATGTGGGGCCCCTTGTTCAAAAATGAGAATTGTAGCTGGGCTTGGTAGCGCACACCTGTAGTTCCAGCTATTTGGAAGACTGAGACAGATGGATCACTGGTGCCCAACAGGTCAATGCTGGGGTAGCCATGAGCATGCCACTGCACTCCAGCCTGCGCGATGGAGTGAGACTCTAACTCAAAAAAAAAATGAGAATTGTTCTAGACATTGTAGTTTATGCCTATAATCTCAGCTACTCAGGAGGCTGAAGCAGGAAAACTGCTTGAGCCCAGGAGGACTAGGGCTAGGGGTGCACTATGCTGATTCAGGTGTCTGCACTAATTTTAGCATCAATAGGGTGACTTCCCCAAATTAGGGGACCACCAAGTTGCCTAAGGAAGGGTGAACTGGCCCGTGTCAGAAACTGAGCAGGTAAAAATTCTCAAGCTAATCAGTGGTAGGATCACACCTGTGAACAGTGAATAGCCACTGCACCTCAGTCTTGCAACATAGCAAGACCCTGTCTTTAAAAGACAGCATTTTTAAAAGAAAGAGAGACCGGCCTAAGCAACACAGTGAGACCTCATCTCTACAATAAAATTAAAAATTAGTCGGGCATGGTAGCACATGTTTGAAGTGGAAGGATCGCCTGGGCCCAGCAGGTTAAGGCTGCGGTAGCCATGATCATGCCAATGCATTCCAGTCTGGATGACAGAGCAAGACGCCGACTCAAAAGAGAGAGAGAGAGACAGAATTCTAAGATGGCAACTGCAGAGCATTAAATCAAGCCTGGGGTCCTTCTGAACGCAGGCCTTCTGCAACAGCACAGGTCACATGCCCACAAAGCCAGTCCTGAAAGTACGAGTAAATGAAGGAGCTTCATAACCCGACTCATCCTCCATAGGAGAAGTCATATATCTGTTGTGTACTCACATGCAATGAGCGGAGATGAATTGAATTATGCTTGAAAATGTTTGGGAGGTAACTCCTCTGCCCTACAGGCTAAACTTAATAGAGGCCATCCCAGTGGGGAAGGTGGTTCTCATTGCCTTGTCATTGGCATGGTGGGACAGTGCAGCTGGTGGGCTGCTAGCTCCCTAACAATCCAGATGTGTAACATCTTGCCTTCCTCTCACCTCCTTTGGGGTCCTCCTTTCAGTCTGTCACCGAAGCAGCAATAATCATCATGGTAATTTTCTTACAGCCTGAGAGACTATCGGGACTGGGAAGACCTTAGAAATCATTGCCAAGCGATTCTCCAGCATCTGCTCAAACACCTCCAGCGACAGGGAGCTTCCTACTTCCCAGGCGGCTCCTTCTGTTTTTAACAGCTCTGCGAATGGAGTTCTTCCTCAAGATGAGCCAAAATCTACTTCCTCGTGACTTCCACCCTCTGACTCAGAGCCACATAGGGGAATTGGAACAGGGTTCCCGTGCCCTTTGAGTGTCTAATGGGCACTAAAGTTCACCTGAAAACAGAGGATGTCAACGAGCAGCACCGAGATGGAACACGGGACACAGATGTATTATGTTTGGCCCAGACAGGAGCTAAATTTTATTTTTTTGGTTGGTTACCAACAGTGAAAAATCTGGAGAGATTACATAGAATTCAAGCCTCCAAAACTTGGAAGCTCTGGCAATACTAGGCTCATGATCCCACAGTCCTATTTGCCACTAAGGACATTGAGAATTGGTATTGGGTGGCCAAATGACACTGTATCACAGCCTATTGCTTTGATACTTAATATCCATGTGTTCTCATTTAACTTGAGGTCAGAATCCTTGTATTAATAAATGTGTGAAATGTACTTGGCCTCCCTACCATAGAAGTAGCCAATGAGTTGTAAGCCAAAGGTAAACCCAGGTCTTTAAATTGGCTTCAAGGGAAAGTTGTTCAATGAGATGACTCCCCTTTTGCCTTTTCTTCTCCCTGCTCAGAATGCAGAGGTGTTGACCAGTGCTCCAGCAACTATACTGTGACCATGTCAGCCTTGAGGATAGAAATCACATGTAGAAATGTTGAAGCAAACAGATAGTAAACAGGGTCCTGAGTCAATAATGATTAGAGAATCACCATATCAGCTCAACCTACCTCTGAACTTTTACTTAAAATAAATATATATACATTTTGAGTTGGAGTCTCACTCTGCTGCCCAGGCTGGAGTGCAGTGGCACAATCACGGCCACCCCAGCGTCGACCTTCTGGGCTCAGGCGATCCTTCCACCTTAGCCTTTCAAGTAGCCGGAACTACAGGCATGCGCTACCATGCCCGGCTAATTTTTTAATTTTATTGTAGAGATGAACTCTCCCCAAATTGCCCAGGCTGTTCTCGAACCTGTGGGCTCAGGCAATCCCTCACCTCAGCAAAAATAAATAAATAAATAAATAAATAAATATATATATATATATATATATATATTTTTTTTTTTTTTTGAGTTGGAGTGTCACTCTGTTACTCAGACTGGAGTGCAGTGGCCACTCCCAGCCACCGCAGCCTCGACCTGCTGGGCTCCAGCAATCCTTCTGCCTCAGCCTTCCAAGTAGCTGGGACTACAGGTGTGCGCTACCACGCCTGGCTAATTTTTGATTTATTGTAGAGATAAGGCCTCACCAAGTTGCCCAGGCAGGTCTCGAACCCGCAGGCTCAGGCAATCCACTCACCTCAGCCTCCCAAAGCACTGGAATTACAGGCTGAGCCACCGAGCATGGCTAAAAATAAATATTTTTAAAAACAAACATAAAATAAGAATGCTTAAGCCACTCTTCTTTTAGGTAGTAATTATTAGGAATTAAAAGCAGTTCCTGGCCAGGCATGGAGTCATATCCTGCAATCACAGCCCTTTGGGAGGCCAAGAGGGGAGGATTGCTTGAGTCCAGGAGTTTGAGACCAGCTTGAGCAATATACTGAGACCTCATCTTTATGAAAAATTAAAAAAAAAAAAAAACTTAGCCCAGAATGTTACTTGGGAGTCTGATGCAGAAGGATTACTTAAGCCCAGGGGTTAGAGGCTGTGGTGAGTTTGGCAAGCTGAGGAGTTGGTGAACTGTGATCATGCCACTGCATGCCAGCCTGAGTGACAGAGTGAGACCCTGCCTCAAAAATAAAAGTACATTTAAAAATTTTTTTAAATAAATTTTAAAAAGCAATTCCTACTTGGTATATAATTTTTTTGTCATTGCCTTTTCTTAAATTAAGTTTTTATATAAAAAAGTCTCAACAAACACAAGCACAGAGAGAGTAATATCCTCATGCAAAATAATGAGTCGGGACCCTTACATCATACACAAAAATTAATGCAAAATAGATCATAGGCCTATATGTAGGCACTAAGACTATAAATCTCTAGAAGACAACATAACAGTACATCTTGACGCTGCTGTAGGCAATGATTTCTTAGGATACTAAAAGCATAAGCAATAGATGAGAGATTTAAAAAAATAAATTGGCCTTAATCAAAATTAAAAACTTTTGTGTTTCAAACAACACGATTAAGAAAGTGAAAAGACAATTCACAGAACGAGGAAAACATTTGCAAATTATTTACCTGATAAGGGATTTACAACTCAATTACAAAGACTTTTAAAAACAATTTTAAATGTGCAAAGGATTTGAGCAGACATTTCCCCAAAGAAGATGCACAAATGGCCACTAAGTACATGAAAAGATGCTCAACATCATTAGCCATCAGGGAAATGCAAATCAAAACCACAATGAGATGCCACTTTACACCCACCAGGATGGCTAGAATCAAAAAATAACAAGTGTTGGCAAGGATGTGGAAAAATTGGAACTCCTGTGCGTTGCTGGTGGGAATGTAAAATGGTGCAGCTGCTGTGGAAAACAGTTTGGCGGTTCCTCAAAAAGCTAAACATAGAATGATCATATGATCCAACAATCCCACTTCTGGTTATATACCCCAAAAACTGAAAGCAGGTACTCAGAGAGATACTTGCTGTCTTAGTCCATTTGCATTGCTATAAAGGAATACCTGAGGCTGGGCAATTTATAAAGAAAGAATGTTTATTTGGCTCATGGTTCTTCAGGCTGTAGAAAAAGCATGATGCCAGCATCTGCTTCTGGTGAGGCCTCAGGAAGCTTCTACTTGTGGCAGAAGGCAAAAGGGAAAGGACATCACATGATGAGAGGATGGGAGAAAGAGAGAGGGGAGGGCCGGGCGCAGTGGCTCAAATCTGTAATCCCAGCACTTTGGGAGACTGAGACGAGAGGATTGCCTGAGTCCAGGGATTCGAGACCAGCCTGGGCAACTTGGCAAAAACTCGTCTCTTCAATAAATAAAAATATCACCTGGGCGTAGTGGCGCATGCCTATAGTTCCAGCTACTTGGAAGGCTGAGGAGAAAGGATTTTCTGAGCCCAGCAGGTCAAGGCTGCAGTGGCCATGAGTGTGCCACTGCACTCCAGCCTGGGCGACAGAGTGAAACTCCAACTCAAAAAAAAAAAAAAAAAAAAGAAAGAGAGAGAGAGAGAGGGGAGAGAGAGGTGCCAGGCTCTTTTTAACAACCAATTCTTGTGGGAATTAATAGAGTGAGGATTCATTGCCTCAAGGATGGCACCTTGCCTTCTTGAGGGATCAGCCCTCATGACCTAAAAACCTCCCACCAGTCCCCACCTCCAACACAAGGGATCAAATTTCGACATGAGAGTCAGAGGGACAAATATCCAAACTGTACCAAGATACTTTTACACCAATGTTCATAGCGGCATTATTCTCAATAGCCAAAAGGTGCAAACAACTCATGTCCATCAACAGATGAATGGATAAAACGTAGCATATACCTAACATGCAATATTATTCTATCATGAAAAAGAATGAAATACTGATGCATGCTACAACATGACCAAACCTTGAAAACATTATGCTTAGTGAAACAAGCCAGACACCAAACGACAAAGATTGTATGATTCCACTTATATGTGGGGCCCAGGGACAGAAAATAGAGGGACTAGGGTGAGAAGGGAATGAGGAAATATTGTTTAAAGGGTAGAGCATTTCCATTTGAGATAATGGAAACATTCTATAAATAGATAGTGTTGATTGTTACACAATATCATGCATGTAATTAATGCCACTAAATTGTATGTTTAAAAAGCGTTAAAGTGACCAGGCATGGTGGCTCACACCTGTAATCCCAACACTTTGGAAAGCCAAGGAAAGAGGATCACTTGAGGCCAGGAGTTTCAACAACACAGTGAGACCTGATCTCTACTAATAAATAAATTGCAAGCATGGTGGCACACACTTGCAGCCCCAACTATTTGGGAGGCTGAGGCGGGAGGATCACTTGAGCCTGGGAGGTCAAGGCTGTAGTAAGCCATGATCGTGCCACTGCAGTTCAACCTTGGTGATAGAGACACTGTCTCAAAAAATAAAAAAAAATTAAAGAGGTACATGTTATGTTATGCACATTTCACCACAATAAAAAACTAAAATTGAAAAGCTATCATAACAAGTGTTGTTAAGAATGTGGGGAAATTGGAATCTTCATGTCTTACTGATAGGAAAGCAAAATGGTACAGCCACTGAGGAAAACAATCTGGCAGTTCCCCTAAATGTCAAACATAGAATTAATACATGACCCAGCAATTCCACTGCTAAGAATACTCAAGAAAAATATTAATAAAATATTAATAAGCTGGGCACGTTGGCTCATGCCTAAAATTCCAACACTTTGGGAGGCTGAGGTGAGAAGATTGTCTGAGCTTAGGGGTTCAAGATCAGCTTGGGAAACTTGGCGAGACCTCTACAAAAAATTATAAAATCACAAAAATTAGCCAGGCATGTTGGTGCACGCCTGTAGTTCCGGCTACTTGGAAAGCTGAGGCAAAAGGATTGTCTGAGCCCACTAGAACGAGGCTGTGGTGACTGTAAGCATGCCACTGCACTCCAGCCTGGGCGACAGTGAGACTGTGACTCAAAAAAAAAAAAAAAAAAAATATATATATATATATATAAACATATGACCACACAAATATCTGTACATGAAGGCTTATTGCACCCTTATTTATAGTATCCCCAAAGAAGAAAAAACCCAAATGCCTACCAATTAACAAGTGCATAAACAAAATGTGACATACAACTGAATGTTATTCAACAATAAAAAAGAATAAACCACTGATACAAGCTACAAAAAAGGTGAACCTAGAAAACACATTAAGTGAAAGAAGCCAGTCATGAAAGACCACTTTTTTTTGTTTTTGTGTTTTTGGGTTTTGTGTGTGTGTGTGTGTGTGTGTGTGTGTGTGTGTGTGTTTTGAGTTTGTGTCTCACTCTCGCCCAGACTGGAGTGCAGTGGCCGCTCCCAGCCACCGCAGCCTCGACCTGCTGGGCTCCGGCGATCCTTCCGCCTCAGCCTTCCGAGTAACTGGAACTACAGTCGCGTGCTACCACGCCCAGCTAATTTGTTGATTTATTGTAGAGATGAGGTCTCACCAAGTAGCCCAGGTGAGTCACGAACCCCCAGGCTCAGGCAATCCACTCACCTCAGCCTCCCAAGGTGCGGGATTACAGGCTGAACCACTAAGCCTGGCTTCTTTTTTTTTGAGTTGGAGTCTCACTCCGTCGCCCAGACTGGAGTGCAGTGGCATGCTCCCGGCCACCGCAGTCTCGACCTGCTGGGCTCTGGCGGTCCTTCCGCCTCAGCCCTCCAAGTAGCTAGAACTACAGGCACACACCACCCCACCTGGCTAATTTTTTAATTTACTATAGAGATGAGATCTTGCCTAGATTCCCAGGCTGGTCTCAAACTCCTGAACTCGGGCAATCCTCTCGCCTCCATCTCCCAAAGTGCTAGGATTACAGGCATGAGCCACCACACCCAGACAAAAGACCACATATTATATGATTCCATCTATGTCCAGAATAGGCTACTGTGCAGGGACAGAAACTAGATTAGTGACTGCCCTTGACTGGGAAGAGGAGGAATGCGGAGTGACTGCTAATGGGTGGGTATGGGGTTTCTTTTTTTTTTTTTTTCAATTTTATTTTTATTGTATCTCAATAGCCTTAGGGAGTACAATTAGTTTTTGGTTACATGGTTGCATCGTGGGGTTTCTTTTTGAGGTGATAAAGATGTTCTAAGCTAAGGTTGTGGTGATAGTTATTCAACTCTGTAAATACACTAGAAATCATTGAACTGTACACTTTAAATGGGTAAATTTTATGGCTTATAAATCATACCTCAATAAATCTGTTTTAATAAAATAGTCTAGGCTGGGCTCGGTGGCTCAGCCTGCAATCCCAGCACTTTGGGAGGCCGAGGTGAGTAGATTGCCTGAGCCCGCGGGTTCGAGACCCTCCTGGGCAACTTGGCGAGACCTCATCTGTACAATAAATCAAAAAATCAGCCGGGCGTGGTGGCATGCGCCTGTAGTTCCAGCTATTCGGAAGGCCGAGGCGGAAGGATCGCCGGAGTCCAGCAGGTCGAGGCTGCGGTGGCCAGCAGCGGCCACTGCACTCCAGTCTGGGCGAC
>CAUYQG010096642.1:0-37976 GCA_963574415.1 Tarsius wallacei
CCCTAGCACTGGCCCGTGTTCCTTGGTCAGGCAGCTTCAGTTCTGGGTCAAGACTGTATGATTCTGAATGGCCTTCTGGGCGTCCCCCTTCCCAGGTGGGCAGCTAGCTGTCTTTCTCCTTCTTTCTCTCTTCTCGTCTTCTCTGCCCAGATGTCACGCAACACAGCCCGGCTGTCAAGCAAGATCTTGCCAGCCACCTCGACGGCGCTTGGCTCCAGCACCCCACTTGCTCCTGGCACCCCTCCTTCTCCTGTTCCCCCACTCTGTCACTGCCAAGCTGTACACAACATTGATGGACCCTAAGCCCTGGACCAGAGCTACCCACTGCTGTTCCTCCCACCGTGCGCAGCCTGCAAGGCGCTTGGTGTTTGCTTAAGATCTGAATCAATCACCGACTTTTAAAAATTAGAGGGGTTATGGCTTGGCTTCCTCAGAAAGAGATCCTGCGGATGGAGGAGGAGATGATCTCCGTGCAAGTGTTTGCTAAGGAAGGGTAGAGAGGAGGCAGAGACAAGGAAGGAAGGGGAGACAAACAGGGGTGTGAGTTTGGGTGATGGCCCAGCTCAGCATGACCCTGCACAGTGCGAGTTGCCCTTCAGAGCTGCCTCAACTCCAGACTAAAGAGCTGGGCTTTCCCGCCTCGGGGTCAGTCAGTCTCTGTGGGCAAAGTGGCTCTGGTGCCCGCACCGAAGCCAGAATTCCAAGGACAGTCACAAGGGCCAGCAGGTCAAAGCAAGAGAGACACAAAAACAGCAAAGGGGTCAGAGCACCGATAGTGCCTGCCGTTGGAAGACGTCATACCACGCACACACAGATCTGTACTTCTAGCTTTGGGTAAAAAAATCAGAAGACAAGGCAGCACCAGGTCCTCATTCTCACACGGCCCCATCTCTGCAGCTGAGAGGAAGCGGCCCTTCCAGCGAGGACACAAACTCCAGTTTGCCATGGTCCTGCCGAGCTCCAATGGCCCGATTCTGAGGCCATGTATCATCGTGGGTATGGGTTTTTTCCTCCATACATTGAAGTGTGTTCTATCTAGTTCACCTCTCTCATCTGAGTTTCTTGCCTGTGCCAAGTATTTAGGTTTGCTAACCTTGACTCAGAGTGTCCAGGGTGAGGAAGGGGACCTTATTTCTCACACATAAAAGATTGCACAGCTTAACAGCTAACAAGGGCAGCTTTAAAGGCAGAGTGACTCGAATTTGCATCCTGACAATGCCAAGTCCTTCCTAGGTCTTGGGAGAAGTTAGTTAACCTTTTTGAGCCCCCATATCCTCATCTATAAAGTGGTCACTGTGAGAGCATGTGTAAAATACTTTATATTTTACTTTGGAAAACTTTAAAATACGATCACGGTGGCTCTTGGGAGAATTAAATGAGATAGTGGTAAGCAGTGCTTATCACAGTATCAGTAAAAGCTCAGTAAATGATAGTGATTGCAGCAATCATCATTAACATTATGAAATCATTCAACCATCTCTAGGGATATCGAGGACAGGGACCCTGTGTCAGATCAGAGGGACAAGGGCTGCCCCCAGGAGAATCATCACCTGGGGGTCCTCAGGAGGGGTTGCAGGATGAGGCCTGCTGCCCATCCCACACTGGGTAAGATGAGAAGAGGGGCAGGGCTCTTCCTTTCGAGGTGGCAGTCCTCAAACCAAATATATATTTTCCCAATCCAAAGAGATACAAACAGCCTGCAGGTAAATTTTCTCCCAGAATTTTTTCAAGGGCTGAGCTCAGCCAACCAGGGTTACACCACATATCATACTTGGGCATGAGGCTTATATTGTTGATTTTAATCCTGCTAAAATGGGTGCAGCTTTTAAGCACATCTAAAGTATTGTATTTACTTAGATTGCAGAGGTTGGCACACATATTGCTGTCTTCCTACTGCGGGCATTATGTTCTTAGTTTGTATAGCAGATTTTGAGAGTATCAGCAATGCATGGTATTCTACAAACAGTCACCATGGCTCCAAGGGGAGGCACCACCATGCTGAGCCCTCCTTTTCTGCAGGTCTCTTGGAGATGGGGGTCAAATTCCCAGCTGACATCGAGATGCCCACTGACACCCTTGGTTTCCTCGGGAAACTCTGCAGGTCAGGAAGCCAAGGATGTCAGTGGGTATTTTGATGCAAGCTGGGAACTTGACCTCCATCTCCAAAAGCCCTAGCAGCCTTCGGTCACTGAGGATTTGGGGAGATCTCTCCACCATCCAAAAATGTCTGTTTGGCATCACAGTGATTTCATTATTGGGAGATTCCACTCTCAATCCTGCTCTGATGTCCTTGGGTCCCAGTGGAGGCAGCCCTCCCAGGGGAAGGGCACCAGCTTCAGCGTCAAACCACCTCAAGTGAGAATTCTAGTGCGGGCTGCACCGGAAGCACCATGAAGGCGTAGTCTCCGTTTATCTTGTTCACCCCTACGTCTCAGCGTCAGGGAGGAGCCCAACAAATATTTGGTGAACACAGGAGCAAACAAATACATGGAAGGATGAATGGCCACTTCGACCTTGTTCTTTCTTAAGATACTGTTCCTACCTGCATGGATGGTTGCAAAAGTTACTTGATAAGATGATTGCTTCTTGAGCCAAAGTGAGGACACAAAGAACTAAAATTCCTTTAGAAATAATAACTGGAGGATGATTTTATATCTCTCAAATTTCTCTTAGCAAACCTTCAAGACACTTGAAGAGAAGCGAGGGGGATTTCCTAAGATGTTTCACAGAGACCCGATTTGAAATTTTATGCCTGATGGGTGCTAGGGGCCCAAGAATCCCCCTGCAGTTCTCATGACTCACTTTAGTACCAATTCCATTCTCCAGGGTCCCTGGTCAGTTGGCTGTGACCCGAAGAGTGTGTGTCCAGGGGCCATGGAAAAGGATGGACATAGAATCCAAAAATGGGGACAGAGAGAACAGGCATGGTCAGGTGCGGTAGGCGGCGCCTGGAGAGTCGAGTCAACCACATTCACAGCCACCGTCTCCCCACCCAGGTACACCTTTGGCGCAGCTCTGTTCGTGGGCTGGGTCGCCGGAGGCCTCACGCTCATCGGGGGTGTGATGATGTGCATCGCCTGCCGTGGCCTGGCACCTGAGGAAACCAAGTGAGTCATCCCACCCCAGTGCGGTCAGGTGCTTCATTAGTTTGGAGTCCACGTTGATGGATGTAACTTGCAGCCAGAACTGAGTCTGGGCATAGGGAAGAAATTTATTGACCAAAGGATTATTGAGCTTTGTCTTTTATGGGGAACCTAAGGAACATAACAGGAGTGTCTCAGCCCAGTCCTATTTCGGTGTGATCCCATTTGAAGGAAAAACCCATCCCCTCCGGGCTCTTTGCAGCACCTGTATACTGTAACTCAGGGATTCTCAGCTGGGAGCGATTCTCCCCAGGGGATATTTGGCAAGATCTGAAGATGCCTTTAATTGTTACAATTGGGAGGGGAGGCTAGTGATACTGGCATGCCTGGGTAGAGGCCAGGGATGCCTGCTGAATATCTCGTAGTGCACAGAACTGTCCCATAACAAGGAAGCATCCATTCCCGAATGTCAGCCATACTGTTGCTGAGAAGCCCTGTGGCAACTCACACACAGAACCGGAGTCAAAAGCACTGGAGTCCAGTGTGGTTCTCCTGCCAACTGGCCCTGTGGCCTCCAGCAGGTCATTTGCCTTTTCTGGGCCTCTGTTGCCTCATCGATGAAATGGGCAGATTAGAAGAGACGGGCTACACGTAGGTACCTCCTGGCTCACAGCTTTACATTTATCGTTTCTCAGAGGAAACTCCCTAGTCACTATCAGCTCAGCAAACCTCTAACACAGCGCAAGAAATTCCACTCCCTGCAGAAGCAGAAAAAC
Organism: Tarsius wallacei; assembly: GCA_963574415.1. Lineage (NCBI taxonomy): Eukaryota > Metazoa > Chordata > Mammalia > Primates > Tarsiidae > Tarsius > Tarsius wallacei. The sequence goes on from CAUYQG010096642.1 coordinate 3,860, forward strand.
CAGTGTCTCCAACACGAGGGTGACCAACTATGCCAGTTTGCCCAGGACCCTGGGCTTCCAAGGACACTGGACTTCCAGTTCTAAACCGAAGACAGTCCAGGGTAAATGCGCAAGGGGTCCTCCTGCCAAAGACGTCTGCACTCACGGAATGTTTCTTTTTCTTTCAGCTACAAGGCTGTGTCCTATCATGCCTCGGGCCCCAACGTTGCCTACAGGCCTGGAGGCTTCAAGACCAGCACTGGCTTGGGGTCCAACATGAAAAAGAAGATATACGATGGAGGCGCCCGCACAGAGGATGAGATACAATCTCATCCTTCCAAGTACGACTATGTGTAGCGTGCCAAGACCCCTCGGCGTGGGCAGAAGACTCCTCCCAAAGAGAGCTCCCTCAGGAAACAAGGAGATTTCACCTCGAGTCCTTACTGCTTTTGACTCACAGTCGGAAGTTAGAAAAGCCTTGATCTGATCTTTGTCCCTAAATATTCCCTTACAAAACAGCTGAGTTATCACTTATGAATTAGAAGCTGTAGCTCACCTTTTCAATTCCGTATTTCTTTTTTTCGAAAAATGACTTTCTAATCTGATGACAGAGTGTGGTTGGAATGGCTGTCTGACACTTCGATGACTTGGATGGACTCGTCTTCCTTCCATTCAATATACCAATCGGTGATCTGTTTCCCAGCCTGTCCCCAAGAAAAGATTTGAAAGGAAAAGAAAGAGAATATATCAAAAGACATCATTTTCTGCTCTCTGGCTTTTGCCTTTTTCCTTTTCACCCCTAACTTGGCTACTAATAACATTAATTGAAGAAGAGGTGATAGGGAAAAGACATTTGTAGTCTTTCTAGCCCATTATCTGAGTTTTCTTACACTTTACTCTTAAAAGTTACCGGGCCAAAGTGTTTTTCAGTTTGAGGCAAACAAGACTTTCTGTGGCTTTCGCGTCTGTTAATTCCAGCAAGACCGTCCCAGGGGTTTTCTGAACTCTCCCCCCGCGTCCTCCTTCTGTCACAGGTCAGAAATTGTCCCTAGAGGAATGAGAAGAAGGTTTTTGTCATCTAAGTCATAAATATAGTTAGAATAAATCATGTATTAGTAAACTCATCTACTCTGTGAATTAGCCTCGCCCCTGCACATAGAAGAAAATGAAAAAAATAATTGCTTAAATGCTGCCTATACTGTATTTTGAATAGTCCCACTTAGGTACAAATTTCCTGAAAAGCTCACTGATCCTAATTCTTGCCCTTTGAAGTCTCCAGGCTCATTATGGCACATGGTAGTAAGATATAAACATGCCAAAAAAAATAAATAAGGGATGGAACACAGCAAGTGCTAAGGAATGAGAAAAGGAAAATGGTGAGCCTGAATGTGATGCGATGTTTTCAAGTGACACACGTGCACACTAGCATGGCTACAAGCCACTCCAGGTGACAGTCGCACTTCCTCGGCAGTATGGTCTGTTTTGTTTTGTTTTGTTTAGAGATGAGGTCTCACTACGTTGCCCAGGCTGGCCTCAAACTTCTGGGCTTAAGCGATCCTCCTGTCTCAGCCTTCCAAGTAGTTGTGACTACAGACACATGCTCCCAAGCCTGGCTTATAGTCAGTTTTATTACCCTGTTCCTTTCATTAAATTCCCCCTAGAGTGGTTGAACTGTTAACCGTTCGGGTAGAACTTACAGCTGTTTGCAGCCACACATGTTTCCTATGCTTGCATCACTGCCCTTTTGAGCAGAAAACCTAGCCTCTGTTTTCCAGGACACCAGAATTCCATTCTAGCACCAAACCCAGATAAGGCCCCCTGGGAAACTGAGTTAGGGCAGTCTCTAAAAACTACCAAATCCCAGAGCAGCATTGGTGCTGAAGAAACTTGGCCATCGGATTATCATTGGGGCGGGGGGAGTCCCCACATCAACAGCGCATTTAAAAGTGGCCTTCAAGAGGACTGGTGAATACTTATGGGGTCTCCAGGCTGGACTGACTGTGTCTGGGAAAAGACCAGACCATGTCTAAACAGTCAGGAGGCATGTTCACTAAGAGCAAGAGAAGTAAGCTCAGAGACCCTTCTCATGGAGACAGCAGTGGTTTCAGGCCCAGTCAGAGAGGGCGCTCATGGAACTCCCTGCCCAAGATGGCGTAAAGGATGAGCCGACAAGCCCAATACAGAAAAAAATAAAAGGAGGAGGAGGAAGAATGAGCAATCTGTAGGGCCTAGGGCATGGAGGTTGTTAAGAGTTCTCAGGATTTGAGTTGAAGGTCATCCATTTGAGTTGAAGGCCATGGAGCACAGTGGGCTCTCCCTCCAATCACCAGAAGGTACCTGGGCAGACCTGAGGAGTGAGAAGGGTGTCTCAACCACCTTTCTAATGAGCACATCCTCCATCCAACACCTCATTGTTTGAAAGTCTTCAAATCGTGAGACTTAGACCGTGCTTTGTAATTGTGTTGTCATTGCTGTCTCATTGTATATGCATTGAGTATTGACCTGCGTGTTTTGTTACTTAAATATTAAAGACACTGTTTGTCTTACAGTTGGATAGCTTTTGCTCCTTCTTCTACGTTTTGGGAAGTGGAGGTGGGAGGGCCCATCCCCTCAAAGCTGCATGCGTCTTCCCGGGAGTGTTCCTGCTTTCGGAATCTACGTCTGCTCAGCAGCAGCTCAGCTATCTGGAAGCCAACTGGGTGTGGGTCCAGCCCGGTTAGTGGTTTCTGCAAGTTGGGAAGCCTTAACAAAGGGGAGTTCCCAGGGCTACCAGGCATGCAGCTTGGGGTCCAAGGACCGAGTTCACCCTTTTTGAACCTGAGTGCACCAACCTACAGTCTCTAGTCCTTGGCCTGTCCGTGGGCTGTAAAACGAGAGCACCAAGGAATTCCCTCTTGATGCTGTCAAGGATTGGGCCGACCGGTTCAATAAGCTGTACAGAGGCTGAATCCGGCCCTGAAAACAATATAGGCTGTAGAGTTGGAACAACCGACCTCAAATCCGGGTCATACCACTTCCCAGCTAGGCTAGCTGGAGCAAAGCCTTTAACCTTTTTGAGTCTTGGGTTTCTTCTATATAATAAGAGTAATAAGGATAGCAGAACAGTGAAAGTAAAGTGCCTACTTAAGTGGCCGACACCCAACTCACACACTTTAAGACAAACAGGGCTTGGGCTCATGTAACTGAGATATCTGAGGCCAGGGTTGGCTTCATACACAACTGGAAATGTAACATATTAAGAGTCTGTCTTTCTCTGCCCATATCTCAGTGCTGCCTTTCTCTCTGTTGGCTTGCTTCTCAAGAAGATTGTTCCACAACAGTGTTGCCCATTCCTATTTCTAGGCATAAAGCCATGTTCCAGCTAGGAAACTTAGCCAAAAGGAGGCATCTCTTTTCTGATATCTGTAGGAGAGAAAACTCTGATAAAACTCACGGTACTATTTGAGTCACGTACCCATCCCTAAGCCTCTTTCTATAGCTAGAGCAATGGTGTCTAGCTTGGAGAATCATCTGTCTCCCAGTCAAAACACGGAGATTTGTCATATGCCACAAACACTGCATTCTAAGGACCCAGAGTCCTGGGAAAGATCAAGCAGACTCATTGCTTTGCCTCATTTTTTTTCTCCTTTGGTTGAACCTGAACTCCAAGAAAAGCTTCAGAGAAATGACTTCTGAGCTTCTCTGATCCCTGTTACCAAAGAGTGTACAGTACAGAAAAGGAGAATCTCAGCGATCACTCTGGTTCTCAAAGAAAATTGATTATTAAAACCTAAAAATCATTTTTAAAAAACCGACTTTGCATTCTGTTTTAAATAGATGAGATTACAGATGTGATTAGTAGAAAGCTGTCCTCAGTTATATCATTTTGAACTTTTCAAATTTAGATTTTCTAAAATTTAGGAACATTTTGAAGACTTCCCATGCAAAGACAGAAATGGAGGAATCAAGCCATGAACACATGCTCAAAATATGACTCACAACTGTTACCCATAAAAATCCCTGGGAGTTCCCAGTAGCTGACTGCCGAGTGTTGCTTCAGTTTTGTCTACCTAGAGTCCAAAAACAAGGGGTTTAACCAATCTTTTCATGGGATGCCCAATTACTCTCCTTTTTTTCTTGGGTAGTATCCAGGCCTTTCCTGCCTCCGCAGTACATTTAGACAGGGTTGACCACTACAATGGCTTCAATTTTTGCCAAAACACCTGGCATCTTAAAGTTGATGTGTTCTGTTAGAGAGAGCACTGGACTTGGAATCAAAACCTGGATTTGTAGTCCTGGCTCCATTGCCAACCGAACTTATGTGCCAAGTTCACTTGTGTGAACTTGCAGGGCCAACCACAATGATTCACTAACATGATTTCATTATGTTATGCTTTAATTGAGTTCTTGTGATGACAGTACTGTGCTTAGTGCTTTACATACTTTATCTCTAACCCTCCAACAACTCTGATCTCGCCCCACTGATCTACAATCAGCCCAACGCTCCTAAATACTCAAGGATCAACACACACACATACACACACACACACACACAATAATCTCCTCATCAGAAACCATCATTTCTTTAATTTTTTTATTCTTAAGCATTTGCATATGCCTCAGAATTGCTATTGAACAATTCTGCTCCTCCCAGCTAAACGAGGCTGATTTGTTACATTTCCCAATCCCCAATTAGAAAGAAAACGGGGCATTCACTTAGTAGTAACCCAAACAAATGTGAAATGAGCATGTGAAGTGTTAAGAGTTCAGGATAAGCCAGCAGTTTCCTTGTAGTTCAAAATGTAATGTAAGATACTGTGTCATAAAGACGAAACATCACTAAAATGCTTTAAAGCATCCATATTTTATTCTAGTGCAAGTGTCTGTCATTTAGATAACAAAGAAGTGATTGATTAGTGATGAGTTTTAGTATACATACCACCACAATACTCAGTACTAAAGACAACTGCTACCTAATAACCAAATAAGATGAAATCTCTTAGCCACTCCTGCTACAAGGAGTTGCCAAAATAAATTATGGACTTCTTCCTTAGAGAAATCTCAGGAGGAGTTGGGTGCTCTTTAGAGACCAAGGAACATTCAAGTTTCATCCATAGAAAACATTATATTTATTATTATACATTAAAACATTGCATATATATTACTATATATAACTTAGATTTTTAAGGAAATGTAAAGGTAATGTTATATCTAATATGAAAGAAGGCTGAAAATATTTGTCCTTTGGCCAAGCACAGCGGCTCATGCCTGTAATCCCAGCACTTTGGGAGGCTGAGGCGGGAGGATTGCTTGGGCCCAGGAGTTCGAGATCAGCATGGGCAATATAGCAAGATCTCATCTCAACGAAAAATCAAAACATCAGCAGGGGGTAGTGGCATGCATCTGTAGTCCCAGTTACTCAGGGGGTTGAGGCAGAAAGACCACCTGAGCCCAGAAAGTTGAAGCTGTGGTGAGCTGTGATTGTGCCACTACAGTCTTCTTGCCTTGGCCACAGAAAGAGACCTCAACTTAAAAAAAAATTCCTTCAATTTAGCAACTCTCCTTCTTTGAATTCCATCTAAGGAAATAATCATAAATGCATGCATCCAAAAATATATATCAATTGTTTAAAATAATACAACTGGACTAACCTAAAAATCTAACTAGAGAAAGACTTATAATGTTTTTTGATATAATTAAACTATTATACAGCCATTAACATTATTGACACTTTTTTCTAATATTACTTTTACTAAACAGTGCATTGAAAAATGCCCCAAAGGAGGCAGGATTGGCAGTCACGGGAATCTGCCAGGGGAGGGGCGCACAGCTCATCAACAAGGGTACCTGCATAATGAACAGTTGCATACATAACCCTGCATTGTACCCCACATCTTTAAAATAAAAGCATTAAAAGTTGAAAAAAAAAAGAAAAATGCCCCAGAAAGAAATATATTCCCAGTTTTTTTTAAGTGGTTGTTTCTGGATAGAGATATAATGATACTTTCCCTTTTTATTTATACTTCGAAGTGTGTTTCAACATTTTTCCAATGAGAATATCTTTATTTTATGTCTAGAAAAAAATAAACTAAAAAATGAAGGGAGAATCAAAATATAGAAAATAAGACTTAGACATGAAGTCCACGAGGCAGGTACAATCTGTTACCTGGAGACCCGACCATCTCAGGCAGCTTATCAGGGGTAAGCTGCTAAGTCATGGCTGAGTCGAGCTCTCTGTTTATTCTGAATCAATCAAATGAAATGGTCATGATCCCAGAAACTGACCTCGCCCTGTATTGTTTTAGCTTTACTTCCCCTTTAGAGACTTTTTCGCAACTGGCAATCATTTCTTTGTTTGATGACCTCTGCTCGCCTCTAAAGATGAGACAGCACTAGCTCACACCCCTGCCATGGACAAGGACCAGAAGGAAGAAAGGATGTGCTTGGGGACCTTGAATGGGCAGGTCAGGGGAGACAGAACAAGGCCAGGAGTCCATTCCCAGGTGAGCCACTTGCTTGCTTCACAAGGCCGTACAAACTCCCTCACTTCCACCGGCCTTTCCCATTTCCAACTCCTTTTCCTGGCAAAGAAGACCAACCAGAAGAAGCAAGGGGGGCTCACTCCAGGGTGGGCAGCCTATTTTTTGCGGGTGGCCTGGGCCAACCAGGCCCACCTGTATGGGGACAGATCCAGAGCGAACTGCTGGGCCTCAAGCATTCATCACCTGCAACTCCACAGAGCTGCATCTGATCAAGAAGGGACTCAGTGTGAGCTATGCTCGGAGTAGCTTATCCCCAAGGAAGACTTTTGGGGACCTCAACGAATTTTTCCAGGTTTCTGAAAGAGCATTTCAATCTCAATCAGTGTGTTACTATTAGACTCTACTCGGAGATTACTTAGACAGCAGGCAGAATTCAGCAGCTTTTTTAAAAATCAGACATAGCAAAGTTTCAGAAACACAGCGTGTCCTAGTTCATTTCTGTTACTTAGAATACCTGAAACTGGCTAAATTATAGAGAGACAAGATTTATTCCTTATATAGTCCTAGAGGCTGGGGAGTCCAAGGTCAAGGCTCTATCTGGTGAGGGCCTTCTTGCCAGTAGGGACTCAGAGTCCCAAGGTAGCACAGGGCATCACATGGAGAGGGGATTGAGCATGCTAGCTCATGTCCCTCTCTTCCTCTTCTTAGGAAGCCACCTGCCCCACCCCCATGATAACCCATGAATCCACTAATCACTTGTTGAAGGTGGTACCCTCATGACCCAATCACCCCTGACAGCCCCACCTCTCATTACTGCCACATTGGGGATTATGTCTCAACATACGTTTTGGAGGAGATATTCCAAACATTCAAACCATAATGCCCTGGCTTTCATAAAAATGAGGTAAACAAAATAGACTTCCTCTCCTTGAACAGACATTGGAAACAGAGAGAAAAGCATTGATGACAGAAATGAAGGATGATGAAAAGTCACTCTAAGCCTTCAAAAAATACAGATAATTATTCATGTTAACCTTGCTATTATTATCATTCATTGAAGATCTATGAGGTCCCAAACGCAGTTCCAGGCCCTTTTTGTACACTGTCTCCAGTGCTCAAAATAACCCCCATGAGACAGGTTTTATTATCCTCATCCACAGATGAGGAAATCAAAGCTCAGAGAGGTTAAGAATCTTGCCCAAGTAAGGTGAACAATTGTCCCAATTTGTCCAGGACTGTCCTGTGCTTAGCACTTAAAGTCCTGTGTTACAAAAAAATCTCTCATCCCCAAACAAACCATGACAGCTCTGCCAAGGATACATAGTTAATAAATAATAATGCTTGGATTCCAGCCAGGGTTTGTCTGGTTCCACACATTATAGTCTATATATTCAACTAGGCCAGGGGAAATCTCCTCAGACGAGCAAAGCGAATTTATACTTACAGAAAAAGAACAGAAGAAAGAAAGGAAGGGTGGGAGACAGAGAGGAAGAAGAAAAAAGTAAATGGAAGAAAGGAAAGAAGGAACTCCTATAAATCTACCCAAAAGAAAACAAATTGCCAACGAAGCCAAGAAACATAATACTGAAAACAACTTGCTGCAAACTTTCAACTTCTAATTCTCAAATTTTAAAAGCTGCTGAGTGAAAGCATGTGTATTGTGAATCACGCACAGACAGACGGTGGGGATAGGGGAAAATATCAGGTTACCTGTTCCCCTGAGGTGACACGCTCAGACTCTGAAAAGCTCTCAGTGTACTCTGCAACATGTGTGTACTATGAAGGGCCTCTAGGCTAATAGGGACCAGGACATATTGCCAACCAGAAGGGAAGGAAAGCCCCACCACCCCCAAAGTACCCTCTGTAGGAGGCAAGCCTGTTCGCTTCAGTGGTGGCAGCCGCAAGCCACTCAAATTTGACTGAGGTTGGGTTTGGACCAGAGCTCATCTCATCTCAGCGGCCACCTGAGGTTAGAGCTTCCCCAACAGCATCTGAGATCTGACTCAGTTCTACCAGCACGGAGAGGCGCCCCACTCCCTGACTGTCTCAGGTGGAGCCAAAGGTGACCTGCCCTCTGGTTTCAGGTTTTGGACCTGTCCAGGCTGTCCATGTTATCACAGCTGCCACCCTTAGCCCTTGTTGACAATAAAAAGCTTATTTATTTTGTGCAACGGGCCAACTTGAATCTCCCCAAAGAATTTTCTGAAAGGTAAAATATCAAACATATTAAGCACGTAGGACTTTGCCGCCCAGACTTCCTGCCCAGAGGAGGGAGGTTGCCATGGCAATGCCTCTGGTGAGGAGGGTGAAGTCTGGATGAAGAATGAATTAAACAGCACAACAGGGCAGAGGCTGCCCCACCAGGCAGCAAGCCCCTCCTGATGCCGGAAGTACCTGCCCAAGTGTTTGCGGTTACGTCATAATCGAGAGAGAGCGCGAGAGAAACAAAAATGCCCAACTGCAGAAAACACGTTGGAGGTGGGGCAGGGATCAGAATGTAGGCGGAGATAGTTTGAAAGTCAACAGCGAATACATGTGACTGTGTCTCTTTCTGAGGGCTGGCAGAACCCTCCCACCTGAAGCTTTTGTGCAGTCAGACCAGTCCCCAGCCATCCGCAGAGGGTCACAGCCAACAAGGAGAGAACCCAACAAGGAGTTCACTGGAGAACTGGCATCAAATCATCCTCAAGGCCTCTTTGATAACACATACCAAGACTCCGCCTGTTCATTCTCTGTACCCGGTTGTCCCTTTCTTCGGAACCTGCCCCAAGGAACTGATTCTCACTCTCTCTCTGGGCTGTGGGCGCAAAGAAGTCCAGTGCAGGACTGTTTTTGATACTGTTAAAAGGGGGGGGTATAAATAAAAGAAAACTTACTTCTAATAGCAGGAGGGGAGCTAAACTATGGGACAGTAACATAATGATAAACAATACAGGCAATAAAACTGATGCTTAAGAGATCTTCTCACTAGATGGAGAAGTGATCCTCTTTTTACATGAAAATGTAAAATGTATCACTGCAAATACAACATGATTTGAATCACGGGGGAAACAAAAGTAACTGTAAGGAAATGCATCAAACTATTAACAGTTTTAATCTTTAAGTGTGGAGACTGGGGTGAGTTTGCTTTCTCCCATTCTGTTTTTCTAAGTTTTATATAATGGGCATGTAATAGTTTATGCTTGCAATGACAATGAACCTATTTTTTTTTTTTTGAGTTGGAGTCTCACGCAGTCACCCAGACTGGAGTGCAGTGGCATACTCCCAGCCACCACAGCCTCTACCTGCTGGGCTCCAGCGATCCTTCTGCCTCAGCCTTCCAAGTAGCCAGAACTACAGGCGTGTGCTACCACGCCAGGCTAATTTTTTGATTTATTGCAGAGACGAGGTTTCGCCAAGTTGCCTGGGTGGGTCTCGAACCCGTGGACTGAGGTAATCCACTTGCCTCGGCCTCCCAAACTGCTGGGATTACAGGCTGAGCCACCGAGCCTGGCCAACAATAAAATTTTGAAAGACCCAATGTGTGTTGTTCTACCCACACCCAACACACTAATGCCCCCAGTCCTCTCCGCTCTTGCCTGCTTCTACCACAGAGGCTGGAAATGCTCAGAGTCACTCTTTGAGCCACTTCTCCAGCTAGCAGAAGCCACACGACACTATTCCATCAATAAGGGGCATGTGGAAGTTGGAGCCCCGCCCTTTCCCCCTTCCCCCCTCTTCTGACCTAGGACACAGACACAGTGAATGGGGCTACAGCCAGCATCTGAGGACCAAGTTGGAAGGGCCAAGAGAATTACAGAGATGCTGAGCTTAACGTGTCAAGGCTCCGACCCAGTGCCAGAGCTGACGTTTGTTAAGACCTTGATGAAAAGCGTGAAAGAAACCAGCATGGCGGGAGGCCAAGGGAGGAGGTTCTCTGCCACTGGATTCATGTGGCGGGGGTGGGTGGTGAAACAATGGATGCTTAAGTCCTCACCCTGAAGATTCTAATTTATAGATCTGGAGTGTGGCCTGGGGATCAGACTTTTTTTTAAAGCTTCCCAGGTGATCCATCCAGGGTTGACAGCCAAGTTCTAGAGGTACCTAGAAAAGCAGGAGAGCAACTAATGCCCCCACTACCCCATGGTTTGTATTTCCTATTATGTGAAACCAATAAACACTATTGTTATGGGACTTTCTGATACCAGAGGTCAGATGCAATCATACTGTTTTCAAAGGCTGATCCACGTGCTTACATGAGTTTTCTTTTAAAAAAATAAAATTCCACAGCACATAGTAGTCACGTGTATATAATATATATACATAGTAGTCACATGTATATAATAAATATAATATATATGTCACATGTATATAAATATATATATTATATATATGATTTTTCTCCTTTGAAATCACACCCAAAGACCAGACTATAAAGTATGCAAAAGTACAATTTTCTTGCCAAGACACAGCCCCCAAACCTACAATTCCACACCCTTCATTCCCTTCTATGCTTCCGTCGGTATTGCCTCATGGTGGCAGGGACTACGAAGCACCACAAAATCTTACACCACATCCCGGGGTTCAGACCCCAGGCTTCCTCCCCTTGATGTTAGCACCTGGCTAAGTCCCCACCCATAGGACTCTACTGCTCAGAGTAAGACTCACAGACCAGCAGCTTTCTTATCACCTGGGAGCTTGTAAGAAATCAAAATCGTATGCCCACCCCAGACCTGCTGGATCAGAATCTGCATTTTAACAAGATCTTCAGAAAATGCGCATGCTCATTACAAACCTGAGAAGCCCTGCCATGAGTAGTAACAATAACAGCGAGAGTTAGCTGTGTTTAAAGCAGTGGCTTCCCCCTCTAGCACACGCCCCTTTTGGTCCTCTTTTGCCGTTGAAGAGAAAAGAGAAGAAGGCGGAGGAGGAAAAAGGCAAGAGAAGGGCCGTTGCTCACCGGGGCGTGGTGAGCAGGAAGCAGGCACTGCAGGACCTGCCAGCCTGATGCAATCAGCAGACTTTCTCCATCTCCCCTACCCAGGCTAGGACTGGGACCTGGGTTCCCCCTCAGCCTGAGCTCTCTCCCGTGGGCCTGCACATCGCAGGTGAATACTTCACCAACCCGCCGGAAGCAATGGTGAAAAGAGCATATTAAGCGGCTTCCTTTAGTCTTTCTGCTGCAGCAGAGAAAAAAAAAATCAATCACACTTTGTGTCTATAAGAAAACAGGAATGTAGGGGAGATGGGGGACAGGAGAAGCGGAGATGGGTATAGCCATATACCCACCACGGGAATTCTCCCTGCTGGAGCATGCCACCGTGAGAGAGGTCTGTTTGTGAGAGGATCTGGGGAAAGCTTGAAGCCATGGAACTGACACTTAGATGGCAGCACACAAGCACAAGACTTCCACGAGAAGGGAAGGCAAAGTCTGTCCCCAGACTTAAGAAGGGAGGGGTTATGCCTGGGAAGAAAGTCACTCTAAAGCAGAAGAGAAGCAAAGCGCCCCGGTGTAGTCCTGGAACACTGGGTTAGCGTGCCTGCTGTGAAATGTTTTTAAATCAGGCATAGGACAGCATGTCTCAACTGCCTTCCAGCTCAGCCCCTGGGAGTTTATGCCAGCTTTTCATTTATTTTTTTTTTAACAGCAAAAGAGGATCAACGTGGGAATGTGTTAGAGGGGGAATGCTTGGGTAGAGGAGTCTGCAGCTGGATGGGTACAGTTCCCCTCGACTGAGATCCCCCTACCTCAGATCTGGGCAGCTAAGCAAACTGATACCTGTATCCTCTCTCAGTTAAGGCAATGAGCTAAGCTGACACAGGAAGTTCATCCTCACCCACCACCAGCTCAAACACAGGAATCCTAGATAAAACTGAACAAGCAAACAAAGTATAATCTACAGCCAAGCCAGAAAACAATAATAGGATAATACCAAGTGCCAGAAATGAAGGAAGAGCTCAAAGCACTGTGGAAGGTGAGAGTTCATACCAAATGGCTCAGAGAGATTTCCCATCAGATGTGCATTGTGGGGGTTCGTATTTTAGTCTCCTTGCGGGGACCTCAAATGCCACCCACAGATGTTTTGGACTGAGCTCACTGCGTAAAGGTGAATAGGAAGACTGCCCTCACTGGTCTACAAACACTGAACAGAAATGTGCCACCAGTCTTGGACAAAAGATGAAAAAAGAATCACCTTTGAGAAAAATGAGCTCGTAATTCCACGGTGTACATAGAACACTGTGGTCTCCAGTCTCTGCTTCCCCGTGTTTTTCTTGGCTTGGGGTTTCTGCATGGCCCAGAAACTATTACGAATCAGGCTGGTGGAGCTCAGCTTTCCACATGTCTTAGCAAACTCCTACCAGGCTAAGCCTCTCTAAGACAACACATACAAGCTGTACAAAATCCAAAAAACAACTACCTGAAGCTCCTGGAAAGTGAACAGAGATAGGCATGTCATGGAGGGTAGTTGACACTTCGAGGAGAAGAAAGGCACAGGCAAATTTCCATTTCTGTGGCTTCTGCCCCGAGGGAAGGCCAAAGTCAGACAGCATGAAGCAGCTGAAACTCGGCTAGAAATCCTGCTGTCTTCTTGGCCTGAAGAACCAAGGGACAGAGTTCAGGGCAACTGTAGCCACCATAAGTGAAAAGAGAATTTTAGAAAAAGGAGACCCAGTAGAGAAAGATCCAAACTTTCTGTATAAACTCTTCCCTGCATCTCTGGCTCCACATGCAGGGCCATACATATGCAGGGATAACAACACACAGCTAGCTTAGGATATAAAGCTGAGTGGAGACTTGAGATAACCCCAAGAATCAGAGTCTGTAGTATGAGTACCGGCACTTGTGGACTCAAGCAAACAAAAAAATCAATACTCTCTGGAAGAATATAATAGAATTCAGAGTCTCTAAAACGTAATTTTCACACTGTCCAGGACACAATCCAAAATGATTTGACATGTTCATGATGTGACCCGTCTTTAAGAGAAAAGGTGATCAATGGATCACCAAGGACTATCTAGGCTCTCTGACCCCAAGATAGCCCAGATATTAGAATGAGCAGGTAAAGATTTTAAAGCAACTATTTTAACGATGCTCAAACACATAAAAGAAATTATGCTGAAAAGATAAATCTTCAGTGTAGAAATTACACTAGAAATACCATATCTGAAATTTTAAAATATATACACTTAAAACGCAAAATGGAGATGACAGAAGGGATCATCAGTTAACTTGAAGACAGATCAATAGACATTATCCAAAAACAAAGGGAAAAAAGTTGTAACACAAACAAAACCTTAGGGGTTTGTAAGACAATACCAAAAATAGACAAAGACGATGGCGGCCAGAAGACAGTGGTATATCTTTAAGGGGCTCTCAGAAAAAGCTTCCTGCACAAATATCCTTCAAGAAGAAAGACAAAATATCATTTGCAGATAAAAGGAAACCACGAAAATTCATTGTCAACAGACCTGCGCTAAAAAAAATGGAATGAAAATGCTGAAGAAGTTCTTTAGGCTGAGGAGACATGATACGAGATGGGCATAAGGATTTTCAGGAAGACATGAAGAGTATCAGAAGCAGATCTTTTTGAAGAGGACATTGAATATCACTAGACAGAACGCAAGACCCAAAGCCTGAGGATTTGAGGCAGTCAGCCACTGCACCTAGCCTTCTGCCATCACAGTGGTTCTGGACCCCAGTCGGCGTTCCCGCACTGCCCCACAGGGGTGGGAGTATCAAGTCACAGAGAGAAGCATATATCTGCTTGTTTACAACGAGGAAACATAGTATCGTTAAATAAGCCACAGCACTCGGTAAATCTTGGAAGTCTCTAAATCCAATACTAAACCATAAAAATCAACTTTGAAAACAGAGTATAAAAAATATTTTTGAGAATGTTACGATGTACGTATTTGATGTAGAGGTGGATGCTTTCAGGGTAGTTCTCTCACAAGCCCTGTATCTCAAAGGCATCTCTTAGTAGTTGTCCAGATGATAAGTGAAGCCCATGCAATGATGAAAACTCATCAGTGGTCATTCTCCGCACATCTTGCCTCATACCAAGAGGTAGTACCCTCTTAAAAAAGTTCCCTTCATGTTCCTCATCAAGCGATTGGTTTGTCTGACATTTATTTGTATGTTTTGACCTACCCTTTTATGTGTGTTCACACGGAATATTTCGTGTTGCGGGTGGGCCTCTTTGTTTTGTGATTAGGGATGAATTGGGTTATTAGTAAAACTAAAGCCAATCTCATAATCTTTGTTTCTCAATCAGAATGTGCTAAGAAGTCCATGATTTCTGTACTCCAGGAAAAATAACAGCAAAAATGTAATTGTGTGCCTAGGAAATTGAGGTGATTTATTGAAAATCTCTGCTAAAATAACTTTTCCATGCTAGGGTGGTAATAAGAGAATTGTGTGTATATATGAAAGTTGTGGGAAGATAAGATTTTAAAAGAAATAAAACGAACTCTACTCTGTTTGCTTTTAATCACCGAAAAACTATTTTACAAACGGATTACAGAGTATCAATTAGTCATCATCACTGATGGCAAATAGTTTTAACTCTCCCCTCCCTATAGGCGTATTTCCCTCCAGGATGTGAGAGAAAAAAAATTTCTAAAGCAGTAGTCCTTATGACAGAGTCATCCAAGGGAATACTTATAGAATTGTCATTTCATTTACTATTCTTCCAAATTGAGTTTCATGCACTTAATATATTTTCAAGACTCAGTTGTATTCATTTGTTCAACAAACATTATTAAATATCTATTTTCCACCAGCATGAAGAAACTTAGCTATTAATTTATAATATCAGGCCAGGTGCAGTGGCTCACACCTATAATCCCAACTCTTTGAGAGGCTGAGGTGAGAGAATTGCCTGAGCCCACGGTTTCAAGACCAGCCTGGGCAACTTGATAAGACCTCACCTCTACAATAAATCAAAAATTAGCCAGTTGTGGTGGTGCACACCTTTAGTTCCAGCTACTTGGGAGGCTGAGGCAGAAGGATCAACTGAAGCCAGCAGTTCGAGGTTGTGGTGGCTGTGAGCGTGCCACCACACTCCAGTTTGGGCGATAGAGTGAGACTCTGATCCCCCACCCCCCAAAATTATAATATCTGTGAATCATGCAGGGGAAAAAAGTTTTTAATCAAAGAAAACAATAAAGAAAAAAATAGTCTGAAATAGATGAAACTGTTGAGCATCAAAGTAGACACATCTACATCCCAAGGCATACAAAATCTCCCCATTCAAAAATGTCTTCCAATGAAGATAAGCTCACTATCCAAAATTAGAGCGCATGTGAGAAAGCAAACCATGATTAGAAAGTCACCAATGGTAATAACCAAAAAAAAAAAATCACATCTCAGCATCTACAGCTAATAGAAACATCTAAAAGAAACCATAAAATAAGTATATGCTAAGTGTTAAATGTTCTAAAAAATAAAGAATAGGGGAAAACAGATGGAACTTGGAAATAAACCAAATAAAAATGCTGGAAATTCACATTATAGCACTTATTATAAGAAACATGGATATGTTAAATAGTGGACTAGACGCAGCAATAGTCTTAGAAACACATATAAAAAATGCCCTGGCTGGGCTTGGTGACTCGGCCTGTAATCCCAGCACTTTGGGAGGCTGAGGCTAGTGGATTATCTAGCCCACATGTTCAAGACCAGCCCGGGCAACTTGGCAAGACCTCGACTCTACAATAAATCAAAAAATTAGCCAGTCATGATAGCACACACCTGTATTTCCGGCTCCTTGGAAGGCTGAGGCAGAAGGATCGCCAGAGCACAGTAGGTCAATGCTGAGGTGGCTGTGAGTGTGCCACTGTACTCCAGCTTGGGAGATGGAGTAAGACTCCAACTAAAAAAAAAAAGCCCCAACACAAGGAGAGAGAGACATAATGACTGAAAAGTTTTGAAGACAAGACACATAGGATGCAGAACTTCAACATGCATTTCATTTGGATTCCAAGAAAGGAGAACTTTCAGAATAAGGAAAGGAAATATCTCTAGAATTGAAAACGTGTGTTCCAGTATTGAAGACACTCTGTCTCCTGAGCTGGACTAAGCCATACTTAACTATGTGATATTGAAAATGCAGATGTCAGCAATAAAAAGAATATCTTAAAATAAGAAAATAAATATTAATCACAAATCCATGGCAAAGAGACTGACATCAGCACCAACAAATGGCAGAAGACTTTGTAATTGTATCTTCAAAGTTCAGAAGGCAAACCACTGTCAAGTTAAATTTTTATACCCAGTTAAACCATCATTCCAAAGTAAAGGCAAGATAAAGTATAGCAACTGCAGTGATGGCCAAGACCTTCATGGGACCAGCATAGAAGTAACTGGCAGTTCTAGCTGTCATTGTGCTCAGGAGACTATGCAAGCCACCCAGGAATCTCCGACTGAAAAGGGGTCAGGTCTAATGAACTGAAGACTCTGTTGACTCCATTGCTGGGGACTCTTAGGAAAATGCCACTGAGGATTTTATCCAGAGCCACTCAAGAGCAGCTGGGCTTTGGCGAGCAGGCATCATTTCAGTTTTAATGTTTTTGTTTACTATCCAAAATTACTTCATTAGTTTGAGAACTCCAAAGATACACACATTGGTGGGCAGGGGGCCCAGCCTGAACCTAAGCTATGCTCATTCTGAGATGCAAACATATGTGAACACCCTGGTCAAGTCTTTTTATTTGCAAGGAACAGAAACCCCACTCCATGGCTGTGGTTTTCCTTGCCATCTACTTACTCATCAACTAAAAATGGTGGCCCCAACCAGATCTGATTCGGTATGAACTTCTAGTTAACATATCTACTACTAACTAAGCAGAATCTATGTTTCTGTCCATCTAAATTATTCTCAGGAGAGAAAACCTGATTGATCACTAGCTAATGAAAGGTTTGTCATCTCTCTGAGAAGGATACATCTCTGGCCCTGTGTAGCAGGAATAGTTGGCTTGCCCACTCAACATCCATCCCACCAACACTATCACATTTTTCTTGGGGAAAAAAAGTGAATCAACCCCTTCCTCCCATGGCCTTATCCCCAGCTCAAAGGGCACATTCTGATGGGCTCAAGTCATGGTGGCTCCTTCCCCTTATCAGTGATTGGTTTAGGGAATGGAGCACATGGTCCAGTTTGTTTTTATTTTTAAAGACTTTATTTTTTTAGAGCAGTTTTAAGTTTGCAGCAAAATCGAAATGAAGGTACAGAGATTTGTCATATATCCACACAAGCCTAGCCCCCCCCCATTATCAACATTCCCCAAAGGGGTGGTAACTTTGATACAGTCAATCAGCCTACACTGACATATCATTATCATCCAAAGTTCATGGTTTGCATTAGGTTTATTCTTAGTGTTGTACATTCTATGGGTTTGGACAAATGTATGATGACATGTGCCCACTGTTAAAGCAGCATACTGTGCATTTTCACTGTCCTAAAAATCCTCTGTGCTCCCTGCCTCTTCATCCCTCCTGCCTCCAACTCCAAGCAAGTGCTGATCTTTTTATTCTCTCCATGGCTTTCCCTTTTCCAGAAGGTCATATAATGGAATCGTACAGCATGTAGTCTTTTCAGACTGACTACTTTCAGTCAGCAATGTGAACTTAAGATTTCTCCATGTTTTTCCATGGCTTGATAATTCATTTCTTTTTCTTTCTTTTTTTTTTTTTTTTTTCCACTGACTAATATTCCATTATCTGGATATACTACAATTTATTTATCCATTCAACTACTGAAGGACATCTTGGTTTCTTCCAATTGCTTGCAATTAAGAATAAATCTGCGATAAAATCTGCATGCAGGTTTGGGTGCGGATATAAGTGTTCAGCTCCTTTGGGTAAATACCAAGGAGCATGATGGCTAGATCTTATGGAAAGAGTACATACAGTAAGTTGTGTAAGAGCACATGACCCAGTTTTGACTAGTGCTTCATAAATGAAAGTCTGATGGGGGATTCTAGCACTTATTCGCTCCTCATGAGGAAACAGCAAAAGAGACAGCTCCATCATTGGAAGCATACACACACACACAACACACACAACACACCTCGCCTGACAACACCCTGGGTTATTTTGTAATGTGTGATAATAAATTTCTTTATTGATAAAGTCAACTTCAGCTGGGACTTACTATTACTTAAAGCCAATGCATCCTAATCAAAACATGGACACCCAAACCAGGCCTTCACCAAGGACCATGGGGTGGGTAAAGCGCCCACAGAAATATCTATGGTGCCCAGCAGGCTTATTGGAGAACGGGAAGAATGAATAATGCCCTAGGAAGTCTCATCTCACAGGAAGGAAAGTGAAGAAGAACCAGTTTACTTCAAGGATGAGTAGGGATGATTCTATTGACCTCTAAGGTTGTGTGCCCGGACTCACGTCTGAGTTCTAGGGCAAGCATATTGCAAAGAGATGGATAAAACACCAATGACTGCTTCACAGAAATCTCCACGGCCTACTGGGAGATGCTAGTAGCTTGAGTGTCATGACCTGGCATGTCAGGAGACCGACTGAAGCTTCCCGGGGGAGGAAGGCCGTCTCTGAATCTTGGGTGCTTAATGGGCACAAAAGAGTCCATTTCTGAACCCAGGGGCAACACATGGCTTGATCTCAAATGCCAACACCGATTGATTCCAACTGACTGCTGGGAAGGACTCGGGAATGAAATGATGTCCTGACCATACACAGCAATGTCTGTCATGGAACTGACCACAGACCTTCTGAATTCCTTTCTGGCCAAACACTCTCTGCATCACAGTGAAGATGCCCTCCCTCTAACACCCCACGTTACATATTCAAAAATCTCATAGTCTGCTTTTTCTCCATTCTTTAGCAAGGATACACTTCAAAAAGTGCACTGGCTCTAACCAATCTCACCATTGTCGCACAGTCCCTCAAACTCAGGAACAGTTCTTGCCACATTTATTGTTCCTTGTGCTTCAGGTTACATGACAATCTTCAACGGTTGCTGTTTCTTGAAGAGCCACACTCCTCCTGGTGAATTTTACTTCAGAATTTCAGCGCTATTGTTATTTTTAGTGTTAGTTTTGTCTTCCTGCTTCATCCTAGAGATTTTCACCATGAGTAGCTTTGACGTGCTTCAAAACTTCTTTTGTTCTTCCAGGGAGCTTTTGGAAAGGGTCCCGCTTCGTGTTGTCCCGATGAAACAAGGCCGTGGAGCATCCTGCGAATTTACTTCCATGAATATTTCTTGAGTATTTTGTGCCAGGTGCCACCGCTGGCACAGAGATAAATAGGGAAGAAAGGGGAAATATCATTTGCTGAGATTCAGGTGTGCTGTGCAGTATGCTAACCCCGTGCTGGGGGCTTTGAAGCGTTCAACTCATTCCATTTTCACAACAGCAACTCATTCCATTTTCACAACAGCCTCCCAAAGCATCCTTATCACAATCACAGCTGAGGAAACGGAGAGAGGCCCGGGAAGGTTAGTTGACCTGTCCAGTGATTCATCTAGTGACCAGCGGGGCTGGGATCTGAATCAGACCTATCTGACTCAACACCCATGATGGTTTCAAGTCTTCTGACAGGAGACCAAGCGAGAAGTATGGTGCCCGGGAGAGGTGGGAAGGGTGTCTTGGGAAATCTGGAGTCAGAGCACGCTCCATGAAAGTGGGCCCGTTACTAACTTCTTTTAACCTCAGCACCCAGCCCACACAGGCTAACACCTCTCTTGCAAGGTTGTTGGGAAGATTAAAGAGAGTATGTGTAAAACACCTAACACATAGTATGGAGTCGATAAAGAACAGCTATGAACAAACGACTATTTCTTAGAGAGGAAGGAGCCATTTTCCCATATGTTGAATTCTCAGAACTTGAAATGAGTGTGAATTATGAAATTTGGGATCTAAGCTAACAAGATTTTGCTCCATGGCTTTGAGAAGGTATATGGTTGTCACAAAGATCTCAGGAGAAACTGCCAGAAAAGAAAATTTCAAAGCAGAGGCAAGTTCAGAGGCTTGCCTTCCTACTCTCAAATCTTCATTCAGCTAAACTACTGGCCAGAAATGACAAGCGGACTCACCATTGCTTGAGCCTGCTTGTGAATTTGCATAAACAGTGATTTTTTAAGAAACATAACCAAGGATCTGGCTTGCCAGAATAGCCAAGGCATCCACAATCAGTAAGAAGGCTATTATCTCAATTGCCTGGGATTCCGCCATAGATCTTTATAGAAAGGCACAAACTCACATCAGATCAGGCTTTTGCTATTCTCTCAGAAACACTGACTTTGCTTGTTAATGCCGCAACAAATGTGCCTCTGAATAAGGGAATTGACAGGACACCTATCTCTGCAATGAAACCCGATTAAAACTGAGCCCAGCCCCCTCTATTCTCTCAGGAGTCTTCTAGGTTCCTAAGCTGCTTAGTCCTTTGTGATTCAGTAATTTCTATGGCAGGAAAACTCCATCCTTGTTTTTTCTGGTGATAATCCACATAGTACAGCATAAATACTCAAGCTCTCACACAGAGCAATGGTCCGCCTCCCAGACAGGAAGAAGGGTGGTTGCCCAAGTGGAAGGACTTGGTAGGAATTCACAACAGAGCCCCGTGACACCCAACCCCCACCGCATAAAAAGTTTTCCCTATCTCCTTTCACTGATGCTGCAAATTCTCCTCTGGAAAAAGAGGAGCACAGACAGATGGCACTTCCCAAACTTTTCCATGAAAGGGTCCCTAAAAAACAAGGGCAGCGGCCAGACGCTGTGGCTCAGCCTGTAATCCCAGCACTTTGGGAGGCCAAGGTGCGTGGATTGCCTGAGTCCACGGGTTCGAGATCCACCTGGGCAACTTGGCAAGACCTCGTCTCTACAATACATCAAAAAAATTAGCCAGGCATGGTAGCGTGCGCCTGTAGTTTCGGCTACTCGGAAAGCTGAGGTGGAAGGATCGCCGGATTCCAGCAGGTCGAGGCTGCGGTGGCCGGGAGCATGCCACTGCATTCCCATCTGGGCGACAGAGTGAGACTCTAACTCAAAAAAAAAAAAAAAAACAGCGGCATTGTAGGGATGGCCGCACACAACATTGTGAATATCCTGAAAACCACTGAATTACACACTTTAAAGTAGTGACATTATGCTATATAAATTATACCTTAATAATAAAAAATAAATGAAAACAAAAGGGAAGCCGTGTCCTTGGGAGGTCCACAGGGCCCAGATTCAAGTGGACAGATCTGATGAACTCTTGTGCGTGCTGCATTCTGATCCATAACATTTCTCTATTTGTTGCAATTTGTTAGGGTTTAAGTCATTTACCAGCTAAAATGCTTAACTTTTATCCCCTCGGATACACAAATAAAATTTGAAAGGGTAAACTGAGGTGAGGTGGGCAGGGGCTGGTACAGAGGGAATAATGCAAGATTGCAGCCAAGTAAGAAGTAGAAGGAAGTAAAGTTTATTATTCACCTTTCACAGATTGGAAAGGGAGCCCAGACTCAGAGGCAAGTGTGGCTTCCAAGGGCCAAGAACTGGGTATACTTAAGGGCCTTTGGGGTAAGGGGGGTTTGGGCCCAGAGGGATCTGGGCCAAAAGGAATGTCCAGGGTGGTGGGTCTTTGATGTTGGTTGTAGCCGTGATTCTTAGATCTCGCCATTGCCAGACATTAGCACCTCATGCCCTCAGGTGATGGGCTAGATGGGAGGAGACAAGGGGAGGAGTTTTTCCTGCAAGAGACCTGTGAGACTTAGCAAAAAGGTGATCTTACTATCATTTCTATGGCTTTGGCCAGCTAAGGGGTGATCTTTGACATTCTGCCTTCGACAAGGAACCTGAAAGTTTCTTAGAAATTATTATGCTAAAACATGAATTGAAAGGTTGGGCTGTCCTTGTCTTGCATCTGACAAAGATTTGTCAAGGAGGGGGTGGAGTGGGCTGCCACCTTGGCCTGCGGTAAAATGTCTGGACGCATCCTAAAGCCTGCCTATTGGAAATGCATCTATCTATGTCTAACCTGTGCTGGATTCAAAGTGTGCCAGTCTAAGCCAAAATGGCTATGCTGAGGCAAAATGCGAACTAAGTTCATTCTAAGTTTCTCGGGGTCTCTCTTTTCAACATTGATACCCAGAAAGATGTACCTTAGTGTCCCTGGGGGTTGGAGAAACTGTAGCACCTCTCACTTGTGGGGCGAGAAACACAGAGGGAAGCAAGGCTCACCAGGGTGGGACACCAGGGTGGGACGCCAGGGTGCAAAGCCCACAGCAGAATCCCAGCATGCAGATCCCAGGCATGGGTCCCTGAAGGGTGCTAGAGTGTTCTGGTTTAAGGTGATTCTCACATTTTCCACAGAGTAAGTTCAGGGTGCTGGGCTATCAATGTCCATCGTCTCCCGTGTGGGCCCAGGTGTCAGCGCTCACCCTTCCATGTTCTGTTCACAGTGCTGCCTTGGGTCTGCAACACCTTGTGTGTGTGTCTACTCTGGCACCGAGGGCGGTGTGCCAACCCCTTGTAGGCTCCATGCCACATTTGCGGCAGTCCTCTGAGGGTGGTCTCACCTATGCCCTTTGAAGGCTTTTGAGACTTGCCCTGCAGCACCAACGGGCCATTCCAGCCAGTGTTCTCTCTTGTCTCCAGTCAATGCGGGTCATCGTGCTCTCCCATTCAGCGTTAAGCCATGGCGGAGAATGCATGGACATGCCTCGCTCAATAGACACACCTTGTTCGGCTCACTCCACTCACAGATCCCTTGCCTGTCCTCTCTGCCGATGGCTGTGTGCAGAAGGCAGGGGTGTATCAACATTAAAAGCGATCACGTTCTAGGAATGCAGTCATGACAGCCTAAAAACGCCAAGAGAAGACATGGTTGACAGATGTGTCGCTCTACGCGTACATTCCAAATGTAAATGACCAGAAAATTATCATTCACGTTTTCCTGAATCCTCTGGATAAGGTTTGTATTTGTGGTCATCAACAAACGGAGTAGAGCGGCAATGCTTGGGAGCGTCTTGGAAGCCCGTATCCACAGGTGGCATGATCCATCAATCAGCATCACAAATAAGTAATGATGTAACTGTCATTACATGCAAAACCCAAATGCACGTCTATCTACCAATCTGTGCATCTTAAGACATGCCACGTTTTCTCCCAGAATGCCCAGTGCTCACCAAATATAAACAGAGCTGCTGCCTGTGCCCTCTGTGTCCATCTCCCTGTGCTCCGTGGTCTGCCACCCACTGCTGGCCTCGGTGGACGCACGTCCTTCTCTGGAGTCCAGACTACCCCTTCTTGGGCTTCTTCCAGATCACCCTCAAACACGTCCACATGGCTTCCGATCTGCTCACACCACCTGCCTCCGACCTCAGCTGCTCCTTTGTCCTTGCAGGATGGGGCCGTCTTCCCCCTCTGAGACCCAGTTCTCTCGCAGAGCCATGTGGATCCCTCATGATACAGCTGTGAACTCCATTGTTCCTGAGAGACTTCCTCAAAAGTCATTTTGTTTCTGCTCTAAATTAGCCACAAAAGAACCAATTCTAAAGGCAAAAAAAAATTATGTGTAAAAGGGTTCAGGACCATGAAATAGATGCTGATTATAAATATAGGCTTCAGGCATCATGAAATGAGGCAGCTCTAAATTTTCAAAGAACAAAGAAAAAGCAAGAGGATGTTTTGAATAGCAAAAAGACTTTCAGGTTATAATTAGTAAATTGACTAACCTTTTTAAAGGTAAAAGCGAATTGCTAAAGCCTACGGCATTCGTGGAATTGCACAATACTGGAAGTCTAGGGGACTGGCTCTTCCAGCATCCTCCTGTCTCAGATGGAAAAAAAATAAAAGGTTCCGTGACTTTCCCAAGGCCATCAAGCATGTTGCTGGCTACCAGGATTCCAATCGGGGCTCCCAGCTCCCTCGAGTTTTTTCCACTTGTTCTGCAATAAAAGCGGCTCCCACAAGTGGGCGACCATCCTCAGATGACTTGGAGAAACATAGGCGGTATCTGTGGAGATTGTGGTGATGGTGGTGGGGATTGTAGTAACGGTGGCAGTAGTGTCGGTGGTGTTGAAAGTCAAGGTCTGGTGTTGACAGAGGTGGCAATGGTAGAGGTGGTGGAAAGGGTCACTGTGATGGCAGTAGACATGGTGATGGTTGCCACAGCTCGCGCGGGTGCCCTGAGGGTACCGTGAGAGGGCGGCAAGAGATTAAGAAAGACACACAAAGACATGAAGAAAAGCTGGGGCCAGGTGGGACACTTTCCTCTGAGGGAGAAGTGGCCGTGAACTAGCTCAGCAAGTTTATTGTATAATCAAGCACAAAGGAAGTTGGGAGGGGTTCAAGGTCAGTGAGGGAACCATTACGCAATTTGGTTGCTACCCAAAAGGTGAGCTGTTCCACGGTTATCTTGTTGTCACTGAGCTTTTATCTGTTCTATGTGCACCTGGATGTGTGGGCTCTGAGACTCCGTTCCGTGTTGCAGGCTGCATCCCTTGCTCTTTGGCTAGGGCGCAGAGCAACCAAGCGAGACCTTGCCTTCACTTGGGGCCTTGCCTCGCTCAAGGCCTGCTGTCGGACCGTGCTCATTCGCTCCCCACGGATGGTGGTTGAGGTGGTGAAGGGAGAGTTGGGAGGGGGTATGGCAGAGATCATGCAAGGAAGGGGCAGTTAGTTCACAGGCTGCTCAAGGACATGTCGGCCACACCGGAAATTCAGCTAAAGGTGAATCTCTCTAAGAAACTGGTGAACATGGAAAGGGATTCGGCAGATATAGAAAACTCAGTTAGATGTATCCATAAACGCAATGAGAGGAATCGTACAACCACTGAGGGAGCAAGGCCACAAGAATCTTTCAGTGTGGGAATGCAATGCATGCTGGATATTTCCAGGCCAGAGAAAAGCCCCTGACGATGAGGCTCTTTGAGGGCAGGTACAGGCTGTGAAACCCACTGGCCTCTGCTGACTACCTTTTCTAAGCAACGACCTCCGCTTAGCCTCACAAGGGTAAGCAGGAAAGCAAGACGCCACCTTCTGTCCTGCTCTCTTTTTAAAGGTTGGTAGGGGTTTGCTTGGTTTGGTTTGGTTTTATGGTCTCAGGAGAGTTGCCCGGCTAAATGAGATACTTTTCCAAGTCCTACCGAACTGTAAGTGGTGGTGCAGGCCGGAGGCGCCCAGCTTATCTCTTGCATTTAGAGCTGCGTGTCATGAAAAAACTCCTGTGTAGTCGTTCACTTTGTGGCCCACAGTGCCACCCTGTGGAAGGCACCTGTTGGCTGGACCCACACAAAATGAAACGGAAACAGTAGCAGCTTTCAGGGAAGCCAAAGCACTCCCTCAATATGACTATTGTGCTCAGCTGATGCAAAGGGAAGGCTGTTAAATCTTAAGGTTCAATTGATCCTTCAGGATCCGCTATCAGGCCCAAATTCTCACCCATCTCTGCAAGATCTTTGACTATGGTCAGAATCACACCACTCATTCAATCCATTCCACTGACAGCTTCTATTTAGCATGTAATGTAGCTTCATCTTCCACAAGAGCCTTGGGATCAGCTATTGACAAGGCAGAACAATTTGGCTCATCACGTTGTTTTGTTTTGTTTTGTTTTTAATCAGGTCCTTCATCACCCTCTGACCTTTATTTCAAATTTCCTCTAGCCCTTTGAAATATTTTTCTTTCTGGTTCTCTGCCTGGGTTAGTTCTTCTGTCTTTTCTTGTCATCCTGTAGAATAGTGCATGGAGACAGTCCTGGCAAATAACTGCCTTGGAATTGGACCAATTCAGCCCATCAGGTAGCGAGTGTCTGCTCTCTGCAACTACAAGTGATACAAAAAGATCGGAGACACATCCTTCTCCCTAAAGAACTTAACAAATGTTAGTGCCCCAGCTTCGTTTTCTGTCTATTACTCCAAATGCTGAGCGGGCATCTTTACCTCCAGCAGAGAAGTGGGCTCGTAACCTTTTGTAACAGCCACAGGCATGAAAACAGATACAGCATTCTACAAAAACACACCTGCACTGGTATGTTTATCACAACATTATTCACAGTAGTAAAAACGTGGAACCAACTCAGGGTCCCATTGATGATGAATGAAGAAAATGTGATACATATGCAACACGGAATATTATGTAGCCATAAAAACAAACAAACAAACAAATAAAAACAAGATCGCCGGGCTCAGCGGCTCGGCCTGTAATTCCAGTACTTTGGGAGGCCGAGGCTAGTGGATTGCCTGAGTCCGCGGGTTCGAGACCCGCCCGGGCAACTTGGCAAGACCTCATCTCTATAATAAATCAAAAATTAGCCAGGTGTGGTAGCGCACGCTTGTAGTTCCAGCTACTTGGAAGACTGAGGCAGAAGGATCGCTGGAACCCTGCAGGTTGAGGCTGCAGTGGCCAGAAGTGTGCCACTGCACTCCAGCCTGGGCAATGGAGTGAGACTCAAACTCAAAAAAAAAAATAGAATTTAGAGTGGAAAAAAAAAACCAGGGGGAGGAGGGCCAAGATGGTCGACTGAAGACAGTGAATTACTGCAGTTTTCAGCAAATAAGCCCAAAAGGAAGAGTAAGCCTGGCACTTTGCGGGGTCAGCTTGGAAACCCAGGCTGGAGTTGGTCTCCCAGGGATGCAGAGAGCAGTCAGCTGCAAGCTCCAGCCACCCCCGGAAGTGGCCGCGACATGAGATCACAAGAGCACTCATGGAGAAGGAAGTGGAGAGTGTGTGGGAGAAAAGTTTGTACATACCTCTTGCAAGCCTCTGCAATCTTAACAAAGGGGATCACAGCCCAGGCCCTCCTCCCACACCTCCTCGCACGCCAGCAGGCACAGAGGGCTCCCCATAATTGGAACAAACCCATCAGAACGGATCCACCAGCCGGAGCCACATAGGTGCTGGAGGACTTCAGTTCCCAGTGAGCCCTGGGGCTGACAGCTGCCAATTTCCTCATGGAGAATCTCTGCAAGGCACACCCTGCAAGGGTAATCTGTGCCATGTGGGTGCTCCCCCCTCCCTTCCTGTCTGACTTCCAGCAGGAGCAGTGTGCCCACTTTGAGGACATTTCTCCAGCAGCACTGACACCTGGCCCGGCCCTGGTTCAGGACTGCACCTTGGCTTGCCCTCAGGGAGCGGCCATCACCACAGTTGTTCCCCCACAGAGCAGAACCAGAACTAGGAGATAGTGTACCTCTGCATAGCTCTGAGGTGGCGGCCCCGCCCACCAGTGGACTGAGAGAGAACTATTATATATCTCCCAGCAAGGCAGCAGCCTCTCATCGTCTACACCTGAGCAAGAGGCACAGCCTCACCTAGACAAGAAGGAGCCACTTCACATCCCCAAAAACACCCGTGCTAGAGTAGAGCTGTGGGGCTCCTCCTAGATGCCAGGCAAACCTCCTGACCAAACACAGACTAGGGAGGGAGACCCTGGAGCTTTCAGTCAGCCAGGACCCCTGGCCTAGTGTGGAGGAACGAGAAAACTCCCAATCTGAAGGAAAGGATTTGCCCTGCTCCCACCAGACTGCCATGATGAAGCAGTGTTAAAGGGATCCCCCCAACTCCCCACCCTGCCTGCCATCTCTGCCCTACCACAGGCAGACCAGAGAAGGGAGGTGGAATAATCATTTGACACAAACTGTCAGTCCAATGATAGGAACGTTATAAAATAAAAATAGCAAAGCAAAAGAATGAAAATGGAAGAGATCGCCCTCAGAGATAAGGAAGAACCAGTGACAAAAACACTGGAAATCTCCAAAGCCTTAACAACTCAATACTCACAAAGGGGTTTCTCAGAGTTCAAGCAATAAAGTCCATCCAGAATGACCTGTCCATGATAACAGACATGGAATTCAGACTATGGATAGCAAAGAGACTCAACAAGACCCTGGAAAAAATGGACACACAAATCAATCTGGCCACAAAAACAGTACAGGAAGTGAAAGCCGACCTGGCCACGCTGAGAAAGAACCAAACTGAACTTCTAAAAATAAAGAATTATCTCCTGGAATTTCAAAGCACCATAGCAAGCCTTAACAGCAGAATCAGCCAGGTAGAGGAAAGAATCTCAGAGCTCGAAGACTGAATTAATGAATTAACCCAGTCTGACAAGAATAAGGGGGAAAGAGTTAGAATAAAATTAGCAAACCCTATGAGAGATCTGGCATTATGTAAAGAAAGCAAACTGATGGTTGACTGGGATTTCTGAGAGAGAAGGGGAACCGAGAACACCCTTGAACAAGGCTTCCAAGATGTCATCCAAGGAAACTTCCCCATCTCTCTAGAGAGGTGGCTGTGCAGACAAAAAAATTCAGAAAAATCCTGTGAAGTATTACACAAGAAGACCATCTCCAAGGCATGTAATAATCAAATTTGTCAAAGTGAGCATGAAAATTCTAAAGGCAGCTAAAGAGAAAGGTTAGACCATCTATCAAGGGAAACCCATTAGAATTGCAGCAGACCACTCAGCAGACACCTTATAAACCAGAGGGACTAGGGACCCATCTTTGACATCCTTTTTTAAAAAATGAAAAAGACAATTTTAGCCAAGAATGTCTTACCTCATGAAACTAAACTTCATTAATGAATTTGTATCCTTCCCAGGCATGCAATCCCTAAGATAATATGCCACCTTCATACCAGCCCTTCAGAAGTATATTTTAAAAGTTCTTTTTTCTTCTTTTTATTACTAACCACTGTTCAGATGAGGAAAGATAGTTCTAAGCACAGAAGTGAAAGAATTGCTCCATCCACTACCAACGAATAAGTTAACATAGTCTACAGACCACACAAATCAACCACACTACACAGAATGCAAAGAAGCTCCTTAACAATAATAGGACAGAAACAAACCCCACATCTCAATAATTAACTTAAACATGAATGCACTAAATGAACCATTTAAAAGGCACAGGGTGGCAAATTGGATAAATAAGTATCCTTCTGCTGCCTTCAAGAAACTCATCTCATCAAAAATGATACTCACTGACTTAAGGTAAAGAACTGAAGAAAGAGGTTCCAGGCAAATGGAAAACAAAACAAAGAAAGAGTAGCTATTCTTATATCAGATAAAATGGACTTTAAACCAAAACAGGTTAGAAAGGACAGTGAAGGGCACTATATAATAATAAAGGGCTTGATTCACCAGCAAGAAGTATTCATCTTGAATGTATATGCACCCAACATAGAAGAACTCAGATTTATAAAAATAATTGTTAATTAATCTAAGAGAGAACATAAACAGTCATACAATAATACAATAGCCATGCAGTATCAGAGATTTCAATGCCCTGTTGATATCTTTAGACAAATCATCAAGGCAGAAAACTAACCAAGAAATCCAAAACCTTAACTCAACATTGGACCAATCAGTCTAATAGATATCTGCAGAACACTCCACCCAACAACCACAAAATACACATCCTTCTCATCAGCACACGAAACATACTCTAAGATGGACCACATCCTTGGACACAAATCAAGCATGAGCAAAAATCAAAAGGTCAAAATCATGCCAATTATCTTCTTGGGTCACAGCAGGATAAAAACAGGTACAATCACCAATAGGAATCACTAAAACACACAAATACATGGAAATTAACATGTTTCTGAATTACTTTGGGGTTAACATAAAAATCTAAACAGACATAAAAAGATTCCTAGAAACAAATAAAAATAAAAACACATGCTAAAACCTATGGGAAACCATGAAAACAGTGCTGAGAAGGAAGTTTAGAACATTACATGCACACATCAAGAAAGCAGAGAGATCTTAAGTAAACAGTCTGACCTAAGGGAGCTGGAAAGACAAGAACAATTCAATCCCAAAGTCAAAAGAATGGAAATTATCAAAATAATATTAAAACTTGAAACAGAGACCAAAAAAAAAAAATCTTACCACTGACCCTGAAGAAATACAAAAGAGTATCAGAGATTACTATGAACATTTTTATGTAAGTATGCTAGAAAATCAAGAAAAAATGGAGAAATTCTTGACAACACACAACATCCTAAGAATGAAACAGGAAGAAATTGGAACTCTAAAGAAACCAATAGTAATCTAAGAAATTTATTAAGTAATAAAAAACCTCTCCTATCCAAAAAAAAAGTCCTACACCAAATGTTTCTCAGCTGAATTCTACCAGGCATACAATGAAGAACTGACATCAATCCCACTGAAAATTTTTCAAGCAACCGAGAAAGAAGAAATCCTCCCTAGCTCAGTCTATGAAGCCAGTATCATCCTGATATCCAAAAATGGCAAAGACCCGACAAGAAAAGAAAATTACAGGCCAATTCCTTGATAAACATAAATGCAGAAATTCTCAACAAGATACTAGAAAATCACATTCAACAACACATCACAAGGATCATTCATCATGACCAGGTGGACTTCATTCCAGAGATGCAAAGCTGGTTCAACATATGCAAATAAATAGAGGTAAGCCGCCACATAAACAGATGTAAAACCAAGAACCATATGATTATCTCAATAGATGCAGAAAATGTGTTTGATAAAATCCACATCCCTTCTTGACGAAAACCCTTAAAAACCCAGGCGTTGAAGGAGCATTCCTCGAAATAGTAAGTGCCATATATAACAAGCCTGCAACCAACATCATACTTAATAGTCAGAAGTTAGAAACAGTCTTCCCTCATCATTTCAGTGCCTGGCAGAGCACTGGCAGCAGGGGCTGCGGAGGGAGTCCAGAGGCAAAGTCCCACAGAAGAGGACAAGTAGAGGCACCCCACCACCATCTTGAAGGCAAGGCAGGAAAGTGCTCCCACTTGTTCACCACGGAGCAACAGACCCGATCTCTGTGACTGGTGGATCAGCTACTCAGGGATTGGTTGTGACCCAGAGGGAATATCCTGAAAGCACAAACTTCAGAGGGACCTGACCAGTGCTGAGTTCCAGATGTCCCACCCCCTACCCTGATCCAGTCGTGGGACAAAGGGTGTGGCCAGAAAAGGATGAGGAAGAACTCCAAAGAGATCAATGGTGAGTCCTGGCCTGACCCAAACCTCCTCCTCCCCAGCAATCCTCTGAACGTCAGACCCACACAGCTGGGCCACAACTGAGAGGGACAAACGGAGCCTGGACATCAGTCAAAATAGGGGAACTCCATTCCAAGATAGGCCTGGCTGGGGCACCCCTCTCCATGAGTACATACCTGGGGAAGAGACAATCCCATATCGCCCCACCGAAAGAGATCTCCCTGACCATACACGAGTGGGAGGGGAGGACTGCAGCCCCACCCACCTCCACTGCCCCTCCTCTTTCTCTGCTCCAGACACTGAGGAGAGAGTGAAAGAGGTGACTCTGCAGGAGAGAACTGATTAGAGGAACAATGACAGAGCCAGCCACAAGAGGGTAGGTTTTATTTTTTTATTTTCAATGAAAAAAAATTTTTTTAAATTTTTTTGACTATTTGTTTGTTAGTTCATCTGTTTTTTTAAATATTCCTCCTTTGTACATGAATGTGCATGTGAGGGTTTGATCTGATCCCCCCTCCCAAATATTTTTTCTTTTCTTTTTCTGTTTCTTTCTTCTTTTATTTTTGTTCTCTGTTTATGTGTGTATGCGAATGATTGAGTGTTCGTCTTTCAATTTTGTTGTTATTGTTTGTTTTTGCTCTTTTGTTCTTCTGGGGTTTTTTATTTGTATTTTTTATAGTTTAAGGTGTATGTCAATATATGTGTGCAGGTTTGACCTGAATTCCGTTCCCCCCCACTCCCAGTCTTTGTGTTTTTCTTCTCTATTCACTCTATGCTAGGCATGTTTGTGTGTGTTTAGTTTTCTTGGGGTATTTTTTGTTGCTGTTTGTTTTGTTTCTTTTTGTTGTTATTCCAGTTTGTTTTTGGGAGGATGTATGTCTGTGTGTGTGTGTGTGTGTGTGTGTGTGTGTGTGTGATCAATTGTTTTTTGCATTGGTTTCTCCTTTGCATCACCATATAGAGTAGTGGTGGGGAGTGGGTCTCAGGAAACACATACCACAATAAGTGAACATTGTAATTTGCAAGTAGTTTCTGAATCCTAGCACCCCATCCTCTACTTTATTCGACTTTCAAAAACTACAAGAGACAGCAAAGCTTCCCAACCACCATCCAACTTTAAAATAGAACAAATCAGCCGGGCTCAGTGGCTCAGCCTGTAATCCTTCACCTTTGGGAGGCTGAGGTGAGTGAATTGCCTGAGCCCGCGGTTTCGAGACCCGCCTGGGCAACTTGGTGAGACCTCATCTCTACAATAAATAAATAAAAAAAGTCCGCCAGGCATGGTAGCACGTGCCTGTAATTCCGGCTACTCGGAAGGCTGAGGTGGAAGGATCGCCAGAGCCCAGCAGGTTGAGGCTGCGGTGGCCGGGAGCGGCCACTGCACTCCAGTCTGGGCAACAGTGAGACTCCAACTCAAAAAAAAAATAAAAAATAAAATAAACTAGAACAAATCCAAAGCCCAGATCAGGGAAGAATAGAGGACTGAGCAAACATCAGAAGGGGGAGCCTCTCCCACTGACACTGAATCATAGAACTAAAGTGGAAAAAAAAGATTTGTCACAAATGAGGAAAAACCAAAGGAAGGCCTCAGGCAATTTCAAGTGTACCAAAGACAAAACTCCCGAAAAATCAGACCTTGATACCCAAACAATGGAAGTCACCAATGACTGTCCCCAGGATATGACAGGGATTAGGGAATGGATGGAAAGAATAAATAAGACTCAAGAAAGACAAGATGCAACACTGAAAGAACTTGCAACAGAGATTTTGGCAATAAAAAATTTCATCCAGGAAGTAAATAACAAGATGAAAAGCATGGAAAGCAGAATTAATCTAGCTGAAAAAAGTATCTCAGAACTTGAAGACCAGAACATGGAATTAACCCAATCTGTAAAGAACATAGAAAGAAGACTTAGAAAGAAAGAACAAAGCCTACAAGAGATGCACGATTATATCAAGAGACCAAACCTACACCTGATTGCTATCCCAGAAGAAGAAAGGGAAATCGAGAACAAGTTGGAGCAAGTATTTCAGGAGGTAATCCAGGAAAACTTTCCCCATCTCACCAGAGATGTGACCACCCAGGCACAAGAGATACAGAGAACCCCCAAAAGACATCAAATGAGAAGATCAACCCCTAGACACATAGTAATTTGCCTACACAAAGTAGGCACAAAAGAAAAAATCCTAAAAGCAGCAAGAGAGATAGGTCAGACTACCTACCGGGGAAAACCAATCAGAATAGCAGCAGACCTATCAGCAGAAACACTACAAGCAAGAAGGGACTGGAGCCCTATATTCAAAGTCCCCAAAGAGAGCAATTTCAACCAAGAATTTCCTATCCAGCCAAGTTCAGCTTCTTCAGTAATGGAGAATTAAAATCCTTTCCCAGACATCCAATCCCTAAGAGATTATGCAGCTTCCAGACCAGCTCTACAGGAGACACTTAAAAAGGTATTAAACACAGAAGAAAGAATAAAAAGAATGACTACACACTTTCCAAGAGAACAGTAGAGCACAGAATCAACAAAGAATACAGCGCAAAAGAAACTTGAAAACACGCACATACATCAGCCTCAAAGCCAAAAAATACAAGCAAACAAAGAAAAAACTTTATAAGATCCTCATGACAGGAATACAATCACATTTCAATAATCAGCCTGATGTGAATACACTAAATGCACCACTAAAAAGACACAGAATGGCAAATTGGATAAGAAACCATGACTCAATTATTT
>CAUYQG010096646.1:0-15854 GCA_963574415.1 Tarsius wallacei
AAAAAAAAAAAGGAATACAGATATGCTTCGTTCAGACACTCTTGGTGATAAGAGGTGTCTCCCCGTCCCCAGACGGATATTGAGTATCATTAATCCCATCCTCCCTCTCCTCCCCTCCCCGTAATTTCCCACCACTGTCAGTCATAATACGATAATAAAAAATACCGATTATAAAAAAAAAAAAACCAACAGGGTAATAGTAATGTATCCTGTATTTTGCATATGGTAATTCTAAAATTAAAATATTTTATTTCCAGCAAGCTCTTGAAAATTAGAAAT
Source organism: Tarsius wallacei (assembly GCA_963574415.1). NCBI lineage: Eukaryota > Metazoa > Chordata > Mammalia > Primates > Tarsiidae > Tarsius > Tarsius wallacei. Next base: position 280 of record CAUYQG010096646.1, read on the forward strand.
AAATTTTCTGTTCATTCTGGATCTAAAAATACCTAAAACTAAGATAGGCACTATCCAAGTAATCACAAAAGTATAAAAAAAATTCTTTGGTCACAAGTACTGTAACTGAATTTAGAATAAAATAAATCCTGTCTTTAAAAAAAAAAAAAAGGAAAGGAAAGTCTTTTCAATAAATAATGGCGTTGGGAAAACTGGGTATCCACATGCAGAAAAATGAAATTAGACCTTTTGCCTCACACAGTATACAAAAACCAACTCAAAATGGAACAAAGACTTGTATGAGAGACCTGAAACTAGAAGAAAACACAGAGACTAAGCTTCTTGTGATTGTTCTGGACAATAATTTTTTGGATATAACATCAGAAGCACAGGCAATAAAACAAAAATAGACTATATTAAGCTAAAATATTGCACAACAAAGAAGACATTACCAGAGTGGAAAGGCAACTTATGAAATGGAAGAAAATATTTGCAAATCATATATCTAATAAGAGACTAATATACAAAATGCATAAGAAAGTCATATAACTTAATATAAAAAATCAAATAACCAAATTGTAAGAATGAGCAAAGGATCTGTAATTTTTCCAAAGAATACATACAAATCATCAACAGGTATATGAAAAGGTGCTCAATATCACCAAACATTAGGGAAATCAAAACCACAATGAGATATTGCCTGTTCGGATGGCTATTATAAAAAAAGACAAAAGATAAGTGTCAGCAAGGATGTGGAAAAAAAGAAAGTCCTATACACTGTTGGTGGAAATGGAAGCCGCTACCGTCACTATAGAAAACATTATAAAGCTTTCTCAAAAAATTAAAGATGGAGCTACCTTATGATCCAGCAATTCCACCTCTGGATATATAAATATCTCCCCAAAGGAAATAAAATCAGCATGTCAAATAGATATTTACACTCTCATGTCCATTGCAACATTATTCACAATAGCCATACATGGATATAATGTAAATGTCTGTTGACAGACAAATAAAGAAAATTATAAATATATATACCCACATACTATGAGGTGTTATTTATTCTTAAAATAGAACATCCTGTCATTTGCAACCAAGTGGATAAACCCTTAGGATATTAAACCAAGTAAAATAAGCCAGACACAAAAAGACAAATACTGCATGTTCTCATTCATATTGAATTCTAAAATAGTCAAACTCATAGAAGTGGGGAGTAGAACAGTAATTGTCAAGGGATGGGGAAAAAGGAAAATTGGGAGTTGGGAGATATTGGTCAAATGGTTAAATATTTTAGTTTCATAAGGCAAACCATAGTTAACAATATTCTATCGTATACTTAAATTTCTCAAAAGGGTATATCTGAAGTGTCCTCATTACACAGACACACACACACACACACACACACACACACATACACAAAGAAAAAGAAAAATAAGGAGGAGGAGGAAGAAATAATGAAATGAGGGAGATTATATATATGTTAATTAACATGATGGTGGTGATTATGTCACAATGTATATATATCAATCAGAACATCAAGTTAAAAACCTTAAATATATTCAATATTTATTCATTAATTATATCTCAATAAAGCCAACACTTAATAGTTTACAGAAATTCTGGCAGTCACTATTTTAAAAATTAAATTTACAATGTTTTAGCAATCAATATGCTAATAAATATTAACTTCATTTCACCGTAACTAGTACTAGTCTAGGCACCATAGTAACAAAAAATATAAAAGAAAAAAAAGATGGACACAGCACTTGGAAAATGAGCAGACATAAAAATAACAAGCTTGCTATAGTTTTACTGTGTCCTCCAAAGTTCATATGTTGAAAACAATCCCCAATGCAACATTGTTGAGAAGTGGGTCCTAATGAAAGGTGTTTAGGTCATGAAGGTTCTGCCTTCACGAATGAATTAACGTCATTATTAGGGGCATTGGTTTATTATTTCGGGAGTGGGCTTGTTATAGAAGCAAGTTTGGCCCCATTTGCACCCCTAACCCCTTACCATGTGATGCCCGGCATCATGTTATGAACAGCAAGAAGGCCCTCGTCAGATGTGGTCCTTCTATCTTGGACTCCAAGTCGCCACAACTGTGAGCCAGATAAATTTGCATATTATAAATTACTCAGCCTATGATACTGTGTTATAGATACACAAAAAGAACTAGGACAGAAAATTAGTATGAAGAAGTGAGGCTGTTGCTACAACAAATACTTCAAAATCTGGAGTTGACTTTGGAACGGGATAAAGGGTAGAAGCTGGAAGAGTTTGGAGAACTAGCCTAGAAAAAGCCTAGGTTGCTGTCAGTGGAGTGTTAAGGGCAATTCCGGTGAGGACCTAGACGAAGAAGAGAGATGTAGGGAGAGCCTAAATTTTCTTAGAAATTACTTAAGTGTTTGTGATTAGAATGTTTGTAGAAATATGCGTTGTAAAGGACATTCTGATAAGGTTTCTGATGAAACTGAGGAATAAGATATTGGAAACCAAGCAAAGGTCATTCTTGTTAGACAATTTCAAAGAACTTGGTGGAACTGTGTTCATGTCCTAGGACTTTGTGGAAGACAGAACTTGAGAACAATGAACTAGGCGAGCTGGCAAAAGAAATGTCTAGGCAAAAAAGCATTACAGGAGTTAACATGCCTTCTTTTGGAGACTTATATTAAAATGGGAGGAGAAGCCGGGCTCGGTGGCTCAGCCTGTAATCCCGCGCCTTGGGTGGCCGAGGTGAGTGGATTGCCTGAGCCCGCGGGTTCGAGACCCGCCTGGGCAGGCGAAACCTCATCTCTACAATAAATCAAAAAATTAGCCGGGCGTGGTAGCGCACGCCTGTAATTCCGGCTACTCGGAAGGCTGAGGCGGAAGGATCGCCGGAGCCCAGCAGGTGGAGGCTGTGGTGGCCGGAAGCGGCCACTGCACTCCAGTCTGGGCGACAGGGTGAGACGCCAACAAAAAAAAAAAAAAAAAAAAAAAAAAATCCACCAGACCAGGTAGGCTTCATCCCCAGGATACAGGGCTGGTTCAACATTCGCAAGACCATAAATGTCATTAAATACATCAACAGATGTAAAAACAAGAACCACCTGATTATATCACTAGATGCAGAAAAAGCTTTTGGTAAAATCCAGCATCGCTTCTTGATAAAAACCCTCAAACACCCAGATGTAGGAGGAACATACCTCAAAATAGTAAGTGCCATTTACGATAAATCCACAGCTAACATATTGCTAAATGGACAGAAACTGGAAATATTTCCCCTGAAAACTGGAACAAGACAAGGCTGCCTACTCTTACCCCTCTTGTTCAACATTGTGTTGGAAGTCCTAGTAGGGCAATTAGACAACAGAAAGAAATCAGGGGTATCCAAATAGGAAAAGAGGAAGTCAAATTATCCCTCTTTGCTGATGATGTGATCCTATACCTTGAATATCCAAAAGAATCTGTCAAAAACCTGCTTGCACTGATAAAGAACTTTGACAAAGGCTCAGGGTACAAAATAAATATGCAAAAGACAGTTGCATTCCTATACACCCACAACAAGCAGGCAGAGACCCAAATTAAAAGCACAGTCCCATTCTCAATAGCCACACACAAAAAAGGAAATACCCTGGCATCTTCCTAACCAGAGAAGTGAAAGACGTTTACAATGAGAACAGCAAAACACAGCTCAAAGAAAGGCAAGAAGACACAAACAAATGGAAAAATATTCCATGCTCATGGATAGGAAGAATCAACATTGTTAAGATGCCCATCCTACCAAAGACAATCTACAGATTCAATGCAATACCCATTAAGTTACCAACACCATTCTTCTCAGACCTGGAAATGACAATACAGAAATTCATGTGAAAACATCAACAACCATGAATAACCAAAACAATCCTTAGCAAAAGAAACAAAGTAGGAAGTATTACACTCTCAGACTTCAAATTTTACTGTAAGGTTACAGTAATCAAAACAGCCTGGTACTGGTACAAGAACAGGCATATAGACCAATGGAGCAGGACAGAGATTCCAGAAGCAAAGCCTCAGTTTCTCAACCAACTCATCTTTGACAAAGCCTCCAACAACAACCACTGGGGAGAGGAGAACCTATTCAGTAAATGGTGCTGGGAAAACTGGCTGACCACATGCAGAAGATTGAAACAGAACCCCTACCTATCACCATACACAAAAATTAACTCTAAATGGATCAAAGACCTAAATGTAAAACCTCAAACTGTAAGAATCTTAGAAAACACTGGACACACCTAAGCCCAGTAAGAATGGCATCATTAATAAATCAAACAACAGATGCTGAGGAGGATGCAGAGAAAAAGGAACGCTTCTGCACTGCTGGTGGGAATGCAAACTAGTGCAACCTCTTTGGAAGACAGTGTGGCGATTTCTGTAAGAACTAGAAATTGACCTTCCATATGACCCAGCAATTCCCCTATTGGGAATATACCCGGAGGAACTCAAATCATTCTACAAAAAAGATACCTGCACACGTATGTTTGTTGTAGGTCTGTTCACAATAGCAAAAACATGAAACCAACCATGCTGCCCATCAAAGCTGGACTGGATGCAAGAAATGTGGTACATACACAATGGAATGTTATGCAGCCATAAAGAAGGACAAACATATGCACTTGGCAACAACTTGGATGGATTTAGAGTCGTTCATACTTAGTGATTTATCACAGAAACAAAAAACAGAGTACCATATGTTCACACTCATAAGCAGACCTTGAACAATTATTATAATACTATAAGAAAGGGATTGGCCATAGTGGGAAACTGTCAGGGGAGGGGGGGTGAGATTGGCAGTTGAGGGAAACTGCTAGGGGAGGGAGGGGCATACTTCATCAACAAGGGTACCTGCATAATCAACGTTTGTATACTTACCCTTGAATTATATCTCACATCTTTATAATAATTTAAAAAGAATAATAAAAAAAGAAAATGGATATGTAAATGATAAAAATCTAAAGATTCAAGTAGTTGTGCTGGCTTTCCTATGCAAATAGTCCCTTAGGGTAAGCAAGGAGTTAATGAAGAGAAATTTATTTTTATAGAAGTATTTCAACTAATAAATTAATGTCTGTTAACATATCCTCATTTTGCAATCCATCAAGAAATGTGGTTCCTCAATGACTGTTCACATCACAAGAAGAGAAACAACAGAAAATACCTGTTACTGAGGAAAGCACACAGCAAAACCTGAAGAGTATTTTTCCCCCTTAAAACTCAATCCTGAACCTAACTTAGCACCTAGATCTAACCACCAATTTACAACTGTAATTTACAAGAGGAACTTATCAAATGGTAGCATGCAAAAGCAATCAGCAAAATTTGTACCATTTCTTCAACAAATAAATTTCAAGGAGGGAAAACAAAAGGGAAGAAAATTCTTTAGATTAAAAAGAATTTGGCCAGGCTCGGTGGCTCAGCCCATAATCCCAGCACTTTGGGAGGCCAAGGCGAGTAGATTGTCTGAGCCCGCGGGTTCGAGACCAACCCGGGCAACTTGGTGAGAGCTCGTCTCTACGATAAATAAAAAACTAGTCAGGTATGGTAGTGCACGCCTGTCATTTGGCTACTTGAAAAGCTGAGGAGAAAGGATTGCCAGAGCCCAGCAGGTTGACACTGGGGTGGCCATGAATGTGCCACTGCACTCCAACCTGGGCGATGGAGTGAGACTCCAACTCAAAAAGAAAAAAAAGAATGTAAGGCAGCTTAAGCAGCAGCAACAGCCAGACCCAGGAAAGTGCAAGAGGTGCTAGGTTTTGACAAGTTCGCCTTGTGCGTGAGTGGCAGTCATGCTTGGCTCCAGAGGTGTTGGAAAGTCTGCTCTGACTGTACAATTTGTCCAAGGAATTTTTGTTGAAAAATACAGACAATGCCAAAAACGGTATACACATTTTAAGCGATGTTATCTATGTATTACTTTTTGAAGTTGAATTAAACTAGGGTAGCAATGTGTGGTATGACGTTCCCTCAACTGTGCTTCTACCATTTTCTTTGACCGTCCTACCTTTCGCATGGTGGTGCTAGCATTTATTTGATGAACACCATCTTTTGAGTGAACGGCATACTTACAATGTGTATGCATTTTTTGGCACCCCCATAGGATTCTATGATAGACGATTCTTATAGGAAAGCAGGTTGAAGTAAATGCACAATAGTGTAAGCTTGGAATCTTGGATGCTGTAAGAATGGAACAACTGGCAGCAATGAGGAATGTGTACATGAAAAACGGACAAGGCTTTGCATGAGTTCACCTCATCACAGCATGGTTCACATTTAATGATTTACAGTCTGGGGAACAGATTCTTCAAGTTAAAGACACTGATGATGTTCCAAAGATTCTGGTCAGTAGTGTGACTTGGAAGATGAAACAGTTGTAGGAAAGGAACAAGGTCAAAATCTAGCAAGACAATGAACAACGAACTATGCATTCCTAGAATCTTCTGCAAAATCAAAAATAAATGTGAGCCGGGCACGGTGGCTCAGCCTATAACCCCGCGCGGGAGGCTGAGGTGAGTGGATTGCCTGAGCCCCTGGGTTCGAGACCCACCTGGGCAGCTTGGTGAGACCTCATCTCTACAATAAATCAAAAAATTAGCCAGGAGTGGTAGCGTGTGCCTGTAGTTCCAGTTACTCGGAAGGCTGAGGCGGAAGGATCGCCGGAGCCCAGCGGGTCGAGGCTGCGGTGGCCGGGAGCGGCCACTGCACTCCAGTCTGGGAAACAGAGTGAGACTCCAACTCAAAAATAAATAAATAAATAAATGTGAATAAGATCTTTCACGACCTAGTATGACAAATTAACAGAAAAACTTCAGTGGTCAGGAAGCCTCACATAATGTTATCATACCAGCTGCTTCAATAAACTGTATTTGTTGTTGTTGTTGTTGTTATTATTATTATTATTATTACTACTATTATTATTATTAGTAGAGTCAGGGTCTCAGTCTGTCACCCAGGCTGGACAGACAGTGGCACAATCTTGGCTCACTGCAACCTCGACCTCCTGAATTCAGGTGATCCTTCTGCCTCAGCCTCCTGAATAGCTGGCACTACAGGCATGCACCACCTTGCTCAGTCAATTTTTATTTTTTGTAAAGACAAGTTCTCTCTATTTTTCTCAGGCTGATCTCAAACTCCTGGGCTCAATTGATCCTCCCACGTTGGCCTCCCAAAATGCTGGGATTATAGGCATGAGCCATGGCACCTGCTTTAATATATTGAATACATTGTAGCACTGAGCTAGGTATGAAGAACAGTTGCCCAGTTCAACAATGACAGCATTCCAACTTGATTAAACCTACCAATGTCTTATATGGACTTTCCTGTGGTGGTACACTTTAAGAGGCAGATGAAAGCTACTGTAGCAGTTTGCACATTCTAATCACTTTCCAGTACCACAAGATTCTTTACTTATATAATAGTCCTACAGTATGCAGCTGATAAAACCAGAGGCTACTTCCAGTATTACTGCTAAGAGACATTCTTCATCCACCAATGTTGCATATGTATGAAAATGGTATACTGCATACTTTAACATGGCCCATACTTTGTATTGAACAGTACAATAATGTAAATACTAAAAGCACCACTATTTTTAGCATAATAAAAGAAAGGCCAAAGAGCTTCTATAAAGACTTCAGATAACGTTGCTTCTTTGATACTTGTAGCTTATTGTAATTTTAAAAAAATAAATTCAAGGTCATTACCATTGTATTGTACAATATAAGTGCTTTGATTAACACAGCTGTATAGCAGTATAGTTTTTGTTAATTTTTAAAAACCCTATGTAAACAGTGATCTTGTCTTTATTTTATTCTGGTTTTGTTGTTTGTTTGTTTGTTTGTTTGAGGTTGGAGTCTCACTCTGTCGCCCAGGCTGGAGTGCAGTAGCAGGCTCATGGCCACCACAGCCTCGACCTGCTGGGCTCCGGTGATCCTTCTGCCTCAGCCTTCCAAGTAGCTGGAACTGCAGGCACATGCCACCACGTCTGGCTAATTTTTTAATTTATTGTAGAGATGAGGTCTCGCCAAGTTGCCCAGGCTGGTCTCGAACCCATGGACTCAGGCAGTCCTCTCACCTCGGCCTTCCAAAGTGCTGGGATTATAAGCATAAGCCAATACGCCTGACCTGATCTTGTCTTTAAAATATTATAGTCCTTTCAATACAATGCCTTCGATTAAAGGCATTGTTTTTAATATTTATTGGGATGAAATATCCAGGATTTTCAAATCTCTTATTATATGTTTCCTTTTGTGTTTACATAGGGAACAACGGTTATAATTGTGTATACAATGGGAATCTACAAGAAGTGCATATTTTCAAACAATTTTCTAGTGATGTAACAATTTTATAAATCATTTTCAGGCTTCTGCAGCTGTTAATTCTCACTGGGAATTCCTTGCTTGCCCATGCATAGACGTATATGTGATTCTAAATGCAGATTTAGTTATTTTTGCCCGTTAGTGATTATTTCACATGCTACGTTTAGGTTGAGATGATGGATGAGTACCGTGGATATGAATGTGGGAAGTAATTTTAATCATGTGCAATTGATCACAGGCTTAATTTGCAGTAACTATTGCTTATTTAACAATGCCCTGTTGCTTTGTATGCATTAAAGTTTGGACGTAAAGATTGTGTGTCTATTTAACAGACAGCCACAATATTTAAATTGACCAATCTAATGTTACAACTACTTTGATGGGGCCAGATGTAAACTAAAAGCCTTAATTAAAGTGGTGCGGTTTTGCATAACAGCATCAGTAGCTCAACAGATTTGGATTGCCATGCAAGGACTTGCGTTATAGTTATTTGCCAAACAAACAAACAGACAAACAAAAAAGAATTTAAGACGATAATCAGCCAATTGCAATCTATGGGCACTATTTGGATTCCAATGTGAAAAACAAAAGATTATGAGGCAATTTGTGTCATTTGAAAAATAACTGGGCATTTGAAAATATTATGAAGGCCGGGCTCAGTGCTCAGCCTGTAACCCCAGCACTTTGGAAGGCCAAGGCAAGTGGATTGCCTGAGCCTACGGGTTCAAGACCAGCCCGGGCAACTTGGTGAGAGTTCATCTCTACAATACAATTTTTAAAAATTAGCCGGGCACGGTATCATGCCCCTGTAGTTCCAGTTACTTGGAAGGCTGAGGCAGACAGATCGCCAGAACCCAGAAGGTCAACACAGGGGTAGCCATGAGTGTGCCACTGCACTCTAGTTTGGGCGACAGAGTGAGACTTCAACTCAAAAAAGCGAGGAAAATATTATGTAGTTATTATCGATGCTTCAAAGTAAAATAATAGTACTGTGGTTATGTCTTCAAAAAATGTTTTTTTGGTTTTATTTTTTACAAACATGCTGAAATTATATGATATAAGGAATTTGCTCTGAAATTATCCTGGGGAAGAGGTGCAAGTAGGTAGGATCCAGATGAAACAAGGCCTTAATCTGATAATCATTGAAGCAGAATGGCGAGTGCAGGAGGATTCATTGTATTAAGCTGAGGCATGTGAAAATTGCCAACTTTTTGGTGAGAAATGATAGCATATTGGCAATTTCATATGACTCAACTTAGTACTAAGTTCTTTGCTCTTCTCTATATTTGGGTATTTACATAACTAAAAGCTTTTAAAAACTGGCCCTTATTGTATCCATCAGTTCCTGGAGTGTTTATTGAGTGGACACACAACCTGATCATCTGAGCATAGCCTCATAAAACTGAATTCCTAAAAATGCAAAAGTAGAAACTCCCAATAATGCCACCATAACACCAATCCTCGCAGACTCAGTCATTCAACCACCCTCTTTGTGTATGCCCATAAGAGTAGATTCTAGTTCCTTCTTTTGTAGAACTGGAGGGAAGCCATGACACCTTTACAGAAAGCTGCCCTATTGAGATGAGGTGGCATTGAAGCAGCCCTGATGACAGATCACTGGATGAATGTGCAAAGATGTTTGGATTGTATCTTGGTTCTTTAAGTGATGAGGAACACTGTCTTCCCATAAAAATGACATCTACTGATGTGAAAAGCCCTGATCCTTGAAAAGACAGAGTTTAGGAGACAAGGAGAGTTTGTTCTCAGAAGAGAGGGTGCAGAGAAAGTTGGGAAACATGTAACCCATCCCTAAGTCATCTCATGAAGATCTAAAAAGGTCCATACAGGCTTCTGACTGCCAGGTCCCAACTCCCATAGGAAACAGAACTACTCGGGGAATAGAGGTGAAATTGGACCATTTGTCTAACAAGGAGCCTGGAGAATTGGCTTCTTATTGGCTCCGAAATTGTAAATATTCCCTTAGTTCCTACAATTTAGGCCTTGCTCTAGCTTTTATTCTTTGGGCCGGGGAGGTATCTACCAGTGCTTCTATGAGGCATTCTTATGAAACATCTAACTTCAACATCTAGTACTTTCCTGGAAGTAGAGTCAACATCTTTGTTGTCTATCACAGGAAAGAGAACTGAACCAGTGTAACTCCCGCCAGAGTGATGGTGTCAAGAAGAAGAAAGACAGTCCAGTAAGTGTGGGGGGAGAGATGCTGGCAGAATTAGTGAGGGGCGAGCTATATGCTCCCCTGGAAGATTCTATCTCATCAAATCAGCATCCACTTTGCAGCCCCAAATCCAATAGCTGTTTTGATCCATCTAGCGTCTTATCCATCAAGGTTTTTCCAAAAATTATTATCTATAGCACCTTTCTTCTTGGTAACTGGACCTTCTTTTCCAAGCCTGCTTGATTACCTAAAGGAACAGAAGAGTTCCCACAACACTTTTGTAGGCTGCTGTTTGGGGTATTCCCATTATTGGGTCTTTGAAGTCATTGGAGACCCCGATCTCTCCGGGCTGAGAGACTTCAGACACAGCGTCTGAGGGGTCCAGATGTCTTGGGCGTGGTGTTCCTTAAATAGGGACTCATCAAGAAGTTCAAGATAACACACAAATCTTCCAGTTTCTGAGACTTCAACTTTTTCCCAAGAGCTGTGGAAGAATGAAGAATGACAAAATAAGTAAGCATAATCAGGGCAAGGGGATGTCTGAGGTCAGTTCATTGATTCCATCAGTAATTCAATGATAGGGAATTCACTAGCTCCTTTTGGGATACAAAAAATTCTGACTCAAAAAAATTAACGTATAGTAGTTGTACATAGTTACAGGGTACATAGTGATGTTTCTATGCACATAGCGTATAGTGATGAGATCAAGGCAATTGGTATATCCATCATCTCACTTTTCTTTGTGTTGAGAACATTCAATATCCTCCTTCTATAGTCATCCTACAGTCATATAGAACACTAAAACTTATTTCTCCTATCTAGCTGTAATTTTGTATCTTTTAACAAATCTCTTGCTTCCCTCTGCCCTTCCCAGCCTCTAGTATTTTCTGTTCTACCTTTTTTGATTTTTTTTAGTTGAAGTCTCACTCTGTCACCCAGACCGAAGTGCAGTGGAATGGCCACGGCCACCCCAGCGTTGACCCACTGGGCTCAGGCAATCTCTCCACATCAGCCTTCCAATTAGCCTGAAATACAGCAACATACTACCATGTCCAGCTAAGTTTCTATTTTTTTTTACTGTAGAGATGAGGTCTCGCCATGTTGCCCAGGCTGGTCATGAACCCGCAGGCTCAGGTAATCCTCTCGTCTCAGCCTCCCAAAGTGCTGGGATTACAGACTTGAACCACTGCACTTGGATTTTTAAGAAAAAAAAAAAAAGAGAGATGAGCTCTCGGCCGGGCTCGGTGGCTCAGCCTGTAATCCCAACGCTTTGGGAGGCCGAGGTGAGTGGATTGCCTGAGCCCACAGGTTCGAGACCTGCCTGGGCAACTTGGTGAGACCTCATCTCTACAATAAATCAAAAAATTAGCCGGGCGTGGTTGCACGCGCCTGTAGTTCCAGTTTCTTGGAAGGCTGAGGTGAAGGATCGCTGAATCCCAGCAGGTCGAGGCTGCAGTGGCCAGGAGCGGCCACTGCTCTCCAGTCTGGGTGACAGAGTGAGACTCCAACTCAAAAAAAAAAAAAGAGATGAGCTTCCACTATGTCACCCAGGCTGGTCTCAAAACTCCTGGGCTCAAGCAATCCCCTTGCCTCGGCCTTCCAAAGTGCTGGGATTACAGACATGAGTCACCGTGCCTGGCCCAGGTGTTCTACTTTCTACTTAAATGAGGTAAGTCTATTTTTTTATTTTTGACTTTCACATATGACTAATAACATGTAGTGTTTAACTTTCTGTTCTTAGCATATTTCACCTTTCATAATGCCCTCCAGCTCCATCCATGCTGCCATGAATGACAGAGTTTTATTTATTTTTATAGCTGAATGGTACTCCATTGTGTACAGATTCCATGTTTTCTTTATCTATTCACCTGTTGTTGGGCACCCAGATCAATTCTGTATCTTGGCTATTGTAAATAATGCTGCAAAAAACATGGGCGTACAGATATCTTTTCAATATACTGTTTCCCTTCCTTTTTTTTTTTTTTTTTTTTTGAGTTGGAGTCTCACTCTGTCGCCCAGGCGGGAGTGCAGTGGGACGCTCACGGCCACCCCAGCTTCAACCTGCTGGGCTCTGGTGATCCTTCTGCCTCAGCCTCCCAAGTAGCTGGGACTACAGATGTGTACCTCTATGCCTGGCAATTTTTAAAATCTTTTGTAGAAACAATGCCTCACTATGTTGCCCAGGCTGATCTTGAACTCCCAGCCTCAAGCAATCCTCCTGCTTTAGCTCCCAAAGTGCTAGGGTTACAGGCATGTGCTGCCTCATTCTATCTGATATATTGTTTATGTAAAGTGCCCATTACAGTATTTGACACATACTAGGATTTTATTAACTATTACGGAAGGTGAAGAAGGATGACCCTAGCAAATAGCAGGAAAGGATGGATTTTGAGGGGGATTCGCATCATACCCCAAATAGCTAGAGTTAAGATGTATGTGGATCAGGGAGGTCATGGATAAGGCTAAGTACAGATCTGTGAAAAGATTCAGGAAATGTTTTAATGTGAAGGTGATGTCAAGACACAGAATAAGAAAGCATTTTTGACCTAGAGTTTCCATAAAGGGAAAACATTTGGACTTTCTTCAGTAGACAATAGTGGATAACTCAAGTCTATTATGTAGATACCAGATTTTTCAAGAATCATTACCCAACTCAGTTATGTTTTCTGGGAGCTCTTATTATTCTCTGAGTAATTCTTCTTCTTTTTTTTTTTTTTTGTGTTGGAGTCTCACTCTGTCACCCAGACTGGAGTGCAGTGGCCACTGCAGCATCGACCTGCTGGGCTCCGGCGATCCTTCCGCCTCAGCCTTCCAAGTAGCTGGAACTACAGGCGCGCGCTACCACGCCCAGCTAATTTTTGACTTATTATAGAGATGAGATCTCGCCAAGTTGCCCAGGCGGGTCTCAAACCCACGAGCTCAGGCAATCCACTCAGCTCAGCCTCCCAAAGCGCTGGGTTACAGGCTGAGCCACCAAGCCCGGCTTCTGAGTAATTCTTTAAGGCCATTTTCCCTGTTTGTGTTGTTGCTGTTGTTTGTTTGTTTCTTTGAGTTAAGATCTTGCTCTGTTGCCCAGGCTGGAATGCAGTGGCATAATCATGACTCACCACAGCCTCCAATTCCTGGGCTCAAGCAATCCTCCTGTGTCAGCCTCCCAAGTAGCTAGGACTATAGGCGCATGCCACTACACCTGCCTAATTTTTTAATTTTTTTGTAAAGACAAGGTCTCGCTATGTTGCCCAGACTGATCTCAAACTCCTGCGCTCAAGTGACCCTTCCGCCTTGGACTCCCAAAGTGCTGGTATCATTTTACTCCCTTAATTTGAAAAATGTTTCTGAGAATGTGTGTCCCTCATTAAATCATGAATTCATTAGTTCACTCACGATTCATGAAATGTAGAGGTTAAGAAAATGTGCTCAAGATTCAGATTGTTTGGGTTAACTCTGCCATCCACTCTCTCAAACCCCATTTGATTTTATTAATTTCACTGTGCCTCCATTTCTTCGTATGTAAAACAGCACTAACCTCCTTGAGTTGTTGTGAGTAGCATATTAACAGAAAACTGTTAAAAGTGCCTGGCACCGGCCGGGCTCGATGGCTCAGCCTGCAATCCCAGCACTTTGGGAGGGCGAGGCAAGTGGATTGCCTGAGCCCGTGGATTCAAGATCAGCCCAGGCAACTTGGTGAGACAATAAATCAAAAATTAGCTGGGCGTGGTAGCATGCGCCTGTAGTTCCGGCTACTTGGAAGGCTGAGACGGAAGGATTGCCAGAGCCCAGAAGGTAGACACTGGGGTGGCTATGACCATGCCACTGCACTCCAGCCTAGAGGATAGAGTAAGACTCCAACCCAAAAAAAAATAAAAAGTGCATAACACTATGGAAACATCATTATTCATTCTTGCAAGTATTGAATAGTTATATTTATATCTTCTATATTCCAGAGAAGATGCTGGCCACAAAAATGAGTAAAGACAAGTCATCCCAAATTCCAAGTGTCTTGAAAAAGAGGGTCTGTGTATTTTCATATGTTTGTTCCCACCACTCAGCTCGGATCCTGATACTGTATATAACAGTTATCATTCATTGTTAATGGAGCAAGTGAGTAAATGAATGAATAAGTGACAAAATGTGATATGGTCACAGCTGTAGTCCAGGAAGATTAATCTAGTGTTTTAGGATGGTTTGAAAGGGAGAAAATGAATGCAATAAGAGTTAGTTGGAAATGAATGGACTTTCCAACTCAGAAGTAACAAGACTGGATGCAGTAGCCCACACCTATAATCTCAGCACTTTGGGAGGCTGAGATGGGAGGATCACTTGAGCCCAGGAGTTCAAGATAAGCCTGGGCAGCATAACAAGACCGTATGCCTACAAAACATAAAAATAAATTAGCTGGGCAGAGCGGTGCATGCCTGTAATCCCAGTTACTCAGGAGGCTGAGGTGGAAGAATTGCCTGAGCCCAGGAGGTTGAGGCTGTGGTGAGCCATGATTGTGCCACTGCACTCTAGCCTGAGCAACAGAGTGAGACCCCCACTCAAAAAAAAAAAAAGGTAACAAAAGGTTTGATTTAGGAAGGCTGAAAAAGACGAGTGGAAATAACTATAAAAGTAGAATGTACAGCTTTTTAATAATATCCATTCTGACTGGTGTAAGATGGTATCTTACTGTGGTTTTTATTTGCATTTATCTGATGAGTAGTGACATACCCATGGAACATACCTGCACATAAACCCCTTGAATCAAAAAAATAAAAAATAGCGAGGGGAGTCATGTAGCATCAAGTAGCATCCAAAACCAGGGAAAGTGAGGGCCAGTTGAAAGTCCAAACTTCGCCGGGCTCAGTGGCTCAGCCTGTAATCCCGCGCTTTGGGAGGCTGAGGTGAGTGGATTGCCTGAGCCCGCGGGTTCGAGACCCACCTGGGCAACTTGGCGAGACCTCATCTCTACAATAAATCAAAAAAATTAGCCAGGCGTGGTAGCGCACGCCTGTAGTTCCAGCTACTTGGAAGGCTGAGGCGGAAGGATCACCGGAGCCAGGAGCGGTCACTGCACTCCAGTCTGGATGACATTGTGCTAC
>CAUYQG010096649.1:0-29560 GCA_963574415.1 Tarsius wallacei
GAATTGAGATTCCTGAAGTAAAACCTCAATTTCTCAACCAACTCATCTTCAACAAAGCTTCCACCACCCACTACTGGGGAGAAGAGAACCTATTCAGTAAATGGTGCTGGGAAAACTGGCTGACCATGTGCAGAAGATTGAAACAGGACCCCTATCTATCCCCATACACAAAAATTATCTCCAAATGGATCAGAGACCTAAATGTAAAACCTCAAACCATAAGAACCTTAGAAAATGAAGGACATACCCTCATGGAAATTGGAACTGGCATCCAATTCCTGAACAAAACTCGAAACCCACAGGCCATAAGAGATAAGATAGACAAGAGGGACCTCATCAAACTAACAAGCTTCTGCAAAGCCAAAGAAACCATCAAGCGAGCAGGGAGACAGCCTACAGACTGGGAAAAAGTATTTGCCAACTCCAGGTCTGAAAAAGGCTTAACGTCTTGCATCTACGGGGAACTCAAACGTGCGGAAAAGAAAAAAACAAACAACCCCATTATAAAATGGGCAAAAGGTATGAACAGACACTTCTCAAAGGAAGACTTCTGAGCAGCCAACAGACACATGAAGTAATATTCAACCTCACTAACCATCAGGGAGATGCAAATCAAAACCACTCTGAGATACCACCTAACTCCAGTCAGAATGGTAATTATCAATAACTCAAAAAATAACAGTTGCTGGAGAGGGTGTGGCAAAAAGGGAACACTTCTACATTGTTGGTGGGAGTGCAAACTAGTGCAACCTCTGTGGAAACAGTATGGCTATTCCTAAAACTCTAAATATCAACCTCCCATATGACCCCGCAATCCCCCTACTGGAATATACCCTGAAGAACTCAAATCACTCTATAAAAAAGATACCTGCACATGTATGTTTATCACAGCATTGTTCACAATAGTAAGAACCTGGAAGCAACCATGATGTCCATCAAAAGAGGACTGGATTTAAAAAATGTGGTACATATACATGATGGAATACAATGCAGCCATAAAAAAGAACAAAATCATAAATTTCGCAGCAACTTGGCTGGAACTAAAATCTATAATACTGAGTGACCTCTCTCAGAAACAAAGATCTGAATATCACATGTTCTCACTCATAGTGAACCTTGAACATCCAGCATAATAGTATAAGAAAATGACTTACAGTGATGGGAAACTATGGTGAGGGGGAAGGGAGATGGGATTAACGGTAGTCAATATCTGTCTGGGGATGGGGAGACACCTCTTATCAACAAGGGAGCCTGAACAAAGCATATTTGTATACCTTATCCTTACCTGTACCCCACAATATCATAATAAAAATATTGATTATAAAAAAAATGAAATCCTGAGCTATAGGTGAGTTCAAAGACTGAACACATTCTCTCAGGAAACACTGTTGGATTCTTTTGTTTTTAAGTTTTGTACAATTCTTTGACTCACTTAACACAAATGTATTAACAAATGGTCAGAAGACATAGATACAGGATATACACAAGAAAAAGTTCCCTCAGTTTTACCAGTGACCAAAAATGATTAAATAAACATTTCCAGATACCCCATGTGCCCCAGGTGTGTGGAATCTTGGTTCCCTCAAACCTTTCCTGGAATGGTATAAATAGCCAGTATCAACAGGAAAGCATTTTGGCATAGGAGGAATTACATCCGTAAAAGAGATTGTGCCACTTTATAAGCCTAGTTTTCCCTGCCTTGTGATATGATAAGGAGACGAGAGTGGGAGAATAAGTAAGGGAATACTGAGTAGGGGCAGGAAATTATGTCAACTTAGAACCCAGTAGGCATTAAACAACAGACTAGGAAACAATATAGCAACAGTTTTGGTCCTACTGTACTTTTATAATCAGATAGAATATGTTTTATATGCTTGCATACATTTTGCAAGGGTACAGTTGTGAGGATAGTGGGAACAAGGCAGAGTATTTAAAATCACATTCAATATTGTGTTTATCTGATGAAAACTATCCCAACCCATAGGAAAATAATTCAAGAAATGCAGGAGAAGCAACAGAAAGCAGAGCACAATTTCAGACATCTGGTAAGGAACATCTGCCTGACATCAACAGAACTCTTCAGCGCCTGATGCTGATGATATAATGGCCCAGAATTTCTAACTTATGGTTTCTGGTGGCTTTTCCAGATCACCATGTATGAACAAAAGGCTCGTGACAATTGGGTAAGATTTTTTTCTTTTCTTGCTTTCATGCAATATCTTCACATCTAAACTTACAAGTGTTTTCTCTCCTATAGTTCAAGGCATGTGCCATGGAAAGGGAGTTGGCTGAGAAGAATAGGGAGGCCGACGACTTGAAGCATAGGTATGTGACTGTGGGAGACATTTTTAAGGATGTTTCTGATGTTGTTAGATGATCATTGAGTATCTGGTAAAAAAAAAAAAAAACTTGGTGTTCTAGTTCTTATTCAAGTCCATTCTTTCTCTGTATTCAAGTGTGGGAAAAATGCAACAACAGGGGTGGCAAGAGACACAGAAAATACAGAAACCAGAGCCAAGAAGCCCAGATACACATTACCCTCCACTCAGAGGTAGGAGCTCACTGTAGAGGCAGTAACAATTTCTGCTGCGCAAACATACATTCTGCTTCTTGTTTCAGTGGTGATTGTTATGTGTTCTGGATATAGTCCCAAGCTCTAAGAGACTGGTTGTGTCACAGGGTGACAAAGACTGTTTTCTTCAGGTGCCCCAGTCAGATGATTCTTGGCCAGTCTTCTGGAATGGTGATGCTCAAATCCCTCCACTCTGTGCAGCCACCCTCACCACATCCCAACCTCTAGGTGACTCCTAACTGAAGACTCGAGCCAAGAGAGAAATGGGCCAGCTCCCCTTCCCACCTTGAGTCAGTGGTGAAGGCTTTATTTTTCTCTTATTTGAGAAGGGTAACACCAACAATGTTTTAGACTGGGGGCTTTATGTCCTGATAAAAGAAGACTTTGTACTGCTATGTCTTTGTGAATCAATATTGTACTATGAGACCTGTTTTAAAACGGGATACAATTTTTACTGTTTTTGGAGCCTACTTTTTTCTTTTTGTTTTGTTAATTGTGAGCTATCATACTCCATTAGTAAATTAAATTTCTATGTAATTTTACTCCTCCATTTTTAAGTGCTAGCCTACCTATAGTGCTTAACTTTTCTTATTTCTATAATATTCGTCTCTTTAAATCTCTTTCTCCTCACAAATATTTTAAAACCTGTTATTATATTATAAGATTAAATATAGATCCAGAGATTTTTAAAAATGCTCCTAGAGATTGAAGAAAAGGAGCAGTATTGTTCCATTCAAGGGTTTGTTGATGTTCTTCCCATCCAAAGCTGTTCTTGTTTAATTGCTAATCTGTAAGTGATGTCCTCTGATATGTACATTAAATCAGGAAGCCCTAGAATTAGAGTTGATTTCCAACTATTTTGGGCCCTGAGCAGTCCAAAATTGGAGGTTAATTGAGAAATACAAGGACTAGGGCTCTCCTTCATCGTCTTCAACAAGAGCGGTCATGGGTTCAGTGGTCATCCGAGGCACCCGAAAAACCATGTGCCTCTGGTGTGGGACCCAATTGCAGGAAAGACAGTGAGATGGAGGAAACTTGAAGGGTTTTGTATTCTGCATAGAATGTGCAAGTTAGAGTGAGGCCCAATCTCTTCTCCCACCTTCAGGACCACATTGGATTCCCATAATGAACAGCAGCGAGATTACAACTGAGAACACAGAGAGACATTTTCATTGTAACAATTTCAGAAAAACATTTTCATTGTAGAAATTTCAGGAAACTTTCATGTTTTCTTAAGCGCCCTCTTCTGGCCTCATCTCAGGTTTGCGTGCTTGGTGATAAAATTTCCCTGCGTTTACTTTTCTTTTTTTCTTTTTTAACTTTCAAATTTTTTATTTTAAAATGGTGGGATAGAATTCAGTGTTAGGTATACAAATATTCATTGTGAGGTACCCTTATTGATGAGATGTGCTCCCCTCACTAAAATCTTCCCCAGAACCTACAGCCTTTTTGTTCTCACCTGCTCATCCATGGTGACATCTATAGACCCTACAAATACTCAGGGCAGAGAACTTACAGGTTTTCTCTGTGGTGGTTCTGGAAATAACATGAAAAGATGCCATTTAACCCCAGTGCCTTAAGTCTCAGCCCTGACCGACTCCCTTTATTTTAGAGTTTGTTGGTTCTTTCCAAAACAGTTGGTGTTTTTTTGTAGCTATTGTTATTTCTTCCTTCTCTGCTTTATGGTTTAGTGTTAATCTTCATAGAATATTGGCTGTTACCCTTAGAAGTTAAAAATGTGAAAACTCATTCTTCCAATGTTATTTTGTGTGTTGTTCAATGTTGAATGCCCTTTGACAATGGAAATTGTGTAATTCATCCCAGTCCCATCTCCATTGGTGATTGTGAAATGCAGCATCCCCCTCAGTAGGACTCTTGATAAAACATTCTGAATTGTCAGAGGTTAGATACTTGTAATAGAAAATGTACACTGAGAGTGAGATTGTTAGGAGTGAAAGACACTGATTACCTGCATGGCTAGTTCCCATAGGAGCCTTAAATGAAGGTCACACAAGCCAGTTCTCTCGTGGCCTCTGAAGAAGTTATGGCTGGAGAGCCCTCTGATCCTACATCACAGGTTTCTCCACCTGAAATCAAACACATTTGTTTTGCTTCTGGAGTTCCCCTGTGGACTCCAAGTATCTGCTTTTTCACAGAGATCCTTGGGCCCCAGACAGCACTTCCAGGAAGCAGATGACTCTTTTCTGGGTGAAGAAGAGAGGGATCTAAGGGACTGCAGACAAAGCTGGAATTGACCTCTGCTCTGCCTCGTGCATGCTGTGTAACCATAGGAGAATTTCTATTTCCTTTAGTATCTTCTCCTATCTTTGAGTTAGAGCAGGACGGTCACCCTTACCTTGCAGGTTCTGAGAATCTGAAGCAGGACAAGAAAGGCATGTAGAAAGTTCTCGAAAGAGTAGGTGTGATGTGTGGCTGATGGACTTCTCATTCTTCTTATTCTCTCTATCCTTCAAATGTATGAAGGAGCTTCTGTGATAGCAGTGAGGGAGGGGTGGTGTTGAACATCGGCACAGATGCCCAAGTGTCAGGAATATGCTTCCTTATTAGTGTGTTATGACTCTGTTGTTCCTGGGACAAGACTTTAGCCTTCATTCGCTTGCAAACATAGACTGTAGAGTGTGGAGACAGCAATTTGTCTCCATGACTTCTCTTCACTTCCCAACTGTTAGCAGGACTCAGGGCAGGGAGAGTTTTGAGCACTGATGCTGCTGCTTTGAATCCCAGTGGAGGGGAATGTGTCAGGGACTGTTCCCTCCTGCATGGGGCTCAGCTTGTATTGGAGTGGGTGTTTTTGTCCATCTCATCAACATTTTCCAAAATATTGCCTCCTTCTGCTCTGCAAGTCTATATGGCTGCAAGAGGGCCCCATCCTTCTCCTTTCCTGGTATTTCCCCATGCCCCACCACTTAAATGGTCCTCCATCACCCTCCATGAGACCTGGGCCACCTTCACCACCCTGCTGGACTCTGGAAACTTGCCCACTGCCTCCTCATGCACCATTTAGTATGGTGATCTGAGTAATATGAGGTGACTTGTAAAGTGTGTGTATCTCTTTTATCATTTAGTTAATAGGAAACTATCATAGATATCACTGCAGGGCTTGCAAATCCAAGGGTAAAGCTGGCTGGGGACATGGTTAGTTTCATTGAGTTTCTGAGGGCACTCAATTGACTGAATCATCACTCTGTCATGACCTGTGCAGCAGATGTCTCTTGTGGATGAGGAAAGAGGTTCTTCATAAAAGCAAGAGAAGTGAGCTTTGCAGATGCGTATTGACACTCAGCTGTGTTCTTGGCTGTGTGAGGAATGAGACCCTCTCCTGACTTCAGGGTCTTCATGTGTCTTATAGAAGAGATACACACAGATCCAAGGGCATAGAGCTGGTGATCACCCATAATAGCAGCACCATTGAAGGGTACAGAGTGCAAAAAAGGGAGACAGAATCTCCCAATACTTAACAGGAGAGTGTGGAAGAGAAGGAAGAAGTGTGGAGGTGCCACATGGGAGTTGGTGAACTCTCTTAGATGGAACTGGAAGATGGCTCTTGGTAGGACAGAGTGAGCAGGGGCATGGAGGCCATGTTATGTCCATGCTCTGCTGGAGAGCTCAGATAGCACAGTGTGGACAAGGGAATTATCTCTCACTTAAATTCCTTGTTGCACTAAAACCCTCAGTATAAATCCTCTAGGGAAGATGATTACTTCCGTGGGTATATGAAGGTTTTGGATCAGGGTGAATAATTGACTAAATCTTAGAGTGTAAGAGTTTAGGCCTAGAGATTTCCAATCACTGTTTCAAAAGATAAGCCAAAGTTCCTGTCTCTACTGTTAAAATTCAGATCTTATCCAAGAAAGATCGAAAAGATAATTATTAGAATGTAAACACAATTAACTCTGAGACCTATATCTGAGATCTTAAGAACTACCACATTTTATGACATACAGACACACAGATGCAGCCACACACAGAAGTATTCACCAAGAAGGTATTCATGAGACATATGATCGAAGATAAAATACAGATAGGACAAAATAAGAGCACACAAAAATAACCCCCCTTTTGCCTTACAGCACAACTGTTTTGAAATTTGAAGAGGACCCTAATATTTGATAAACAAGTGGAGTTCTTCTATAATTTAAAAAGATGCCAGATGTCCTTTATGGTCTCAGTGTGTTGCCTGCTCATTGCTGCCCCCTCCCTATTTATCCTTACTATTGTTTCTCCTAATAAACTTTTATAGTTCTGTCTGTCTCGGTGTCTGCTTCCTGGAGGACCAGTTGATATCCAAGGGTCCCATGGTGTGATTCCTGCACACATGGTCCAAACACAGGCTGAAACAGGTCCTGAAAGCAATAGCAGGCTTGCCCTTGGTGTAGTATTGACTTGGAGGTGCCTGTAAGGTTCTCCTGGGTGGTGGAAAATTCCTGTATTAAGACGTGAGTGGAGGTTTATCTAGTTACTTCTAGAAATATTCATGCTGTTCCTGGTGGCTGCCAGTCAGAGGTGCCTTGAGATCAGATAAGTGGGTGTCCACCCCCATGAGATAGTCAATTTATTTTAATGGGGAATAGATGACAGACCATTAGTGGCTTTGAAGCCACTGAAGAGGCCCCACTTAGTATCAGACTGTGTCAGGACCCTTCCCCTACCAAGTAAGCTGCCTCCCCAATATCACCAAGTCCAGGTCGACTCTGAGGGTAGCCTTGCTGGGAGCAGTGATGTCTCACTGAATCATGTGAGTTTGATAGTCTTCATGTACGCTGGTCAGAGGTCAGTGGTGAGAGGACAGAGTCTCCCTTCATAGAGCAGGAGGGGAACAAAGGTCCTGGGGGTGGGGTGGGTAAGAAGAAGTCACAGGCAGAGAGTTTATATTAGAGAGAGGGAAAAGGAGTGGGAAACGGAGAGTGAGAGGGAAAGGGAGAGGGAGGAGTGATAAAGAGAGAAAGAATACTGAAATTTGAGAAGTGGAGAATTAGAAAAAAGAGGAAAACAATAGATGTATGGAAGGAAGAAAGTTTAAAAAAAAAAGGCAGAAGGAACCTCAAAGTGATTCTGAGACTGAGAGAGATTGATGGAGAGAGACTGGTTTGAGCAGTGGGAGAGAGGAGAAAAGATGGAAGACACAGAAAGACAAAGATACAGGGGCCTACAATGAGAGATAAATGAGTCAGGGAGACAGAGGCATCCAGAGACTTGAAGAGAGACACAGAGATGCAGAGGGAAATAGAGAGGAAAGGAGAGACTGAGAGGAAAGGAGAGGAACGAAGGCAGGAGGAACAAGAGAGGAGAGGTCTGAGAGACAGGAAGAGGATTTCCAAGAGGATCACAGGGAAATAGAGAAATAGGATCACAGGATCATAGAGCAGTAGAGGAAAAAATTGATGAAAAACAGGACCAAAGAAAGAGACAAAAGAGGGAGGATGTGAGGGAGTGGGTATGGAAAGGAAGAGAGTGAAAGGCAGGGAGAAGCAGAGAAAGAGGGAATCCGGGGCAAAAGACAAAGGCTTCATTGGTGGAGGGGGCAGAAAAGGCTGGAAGTCCTGGGCACTAGGGGCTGGGATGAGTCTTTGAGCTCCAAACTTGTGACCACCATGGGTCCAACCACTGCAGGTGCCCTTCATCCTTGGAAACTCAAGCCCCATGGAGACTGAGGTGATGGGTGGAGCCTCTGAGTCTGTCTCTGAAGAGGAGTCCTCAGGATAGATGGCTGCCCTGACAGGTTTGCCAGGGAGCTTCCAAAATGGGGAAAGGACCCCAAGCAGCCTTCCCCACTGCCTGGTCTTTGCCACATCGCCACAGAGGTCAGCTGGTTGGTCACCTTGTTCCACAACCAGGCACCAGGCTAGGGAGAGCTGGAGCCTCTTGTCTCCCTGTCTCAGATCTTCTCACATCACCCTGGAATCCAGTCATGGCTCTGGCAAACAGTCCACCCAGGCTGTTTCACACATTCCCTGACTCTTGCCCTTCTCCCATGTGACAACCCTCAAACAATGGCAGGCATGAACCTGGGAACAAATGCTCTCCCTTGTCTCTGGGAGAAAAACACACAAACTTGTACCCTTTCTAGAGAACTCCCTATGGATCCCTTTGCATAAGCCTCAATTACTCTCACTGAGAGCATCTCCATCACCCTTGCTCCAGCTTTTTTATCTCCCCCTACATTCTCCCAATCCCTCACTCTCCTCCCTGGATCCACTTCCCCAAATAATCCACTGACTGCCAAGTTCTTGGCCCAGGCCTTGATTTCAGAGGTTGAAGGGGGGACCCAGGTTATGACCATGAGACCCCTACTGTGGATGCCCACAGCCCAATGCCACCCTCAATGACGGCCTGGTCCCATTCTTGCCTGCACCTCCAGGCCACCATGAGTTCCTGGAGGCAGGAGGAGCTGCTTCTGCAGACATGTTTACTCATGCTGGGAGCTAGTGATGTTTGAGTGAAGTTGAATGACATCTCATGATCAGCTTTGTCTTCTCCATAGAAATCAATTTCTAACTCTATCCATGCTCTGAGCCAGTTTCTCATTCACCACTGAGCGTTCCTGACTGGACATTTCTGAACTATGTGAAATTCAGAGTTTTCACGGTGGAGGACTCACCTTCCCTCACTTACTTAACTTCAGTTTCTGTGTCTTCAAAATGGAGTACTTACCTCTAAGGGTAAATAATTGATAAGGCTGGCATATGAAAAGAAACATTCCCAGCTCAAGGACCCAGGATATCCATCTTGCCCTTGAAAACCTCATGGGGACCATGCTTTCTGTCATAATTCGTATTAAAAGCAACTCAATTATGAAGCTTGAGTCATTGAAACAGTGCAGCAAAAGTGTATGGATAGCTAAGACAATAAATTGAAAGAGGAAGTCCAGAAGTAGGCTGTAATAAATGTGCACACCTGGGTGGAACTTGACCTCTTGAACTGGGTCAAACTCTAAAAATCCCAAAGAAGCACCTGTTTTTAGATGAAACTGATGACACTCAGCCTATTTATAAATCTCCTGGGGAGACAGTGGTGCCAAATTATGCAAATCATCACTGGGGACATTCTAAGCTGTCAGCCAGGCATCATCAGTCATGGATTGGGGTAAATTTGTTTCAGTGTGTAGACATACTCTGAACTTTAAAAATCCCCATTCAAACTTGCCTGGGCAGACACTATTTTGCTGCTTGCTAGATTTGTATCTTCAAAATTGCAATTTCTAAAACCCCAATTAAAATGCCTTTTCTTTTGGCTGCTGTCCTACAGTGTTGGTTTTATTTATTATTAGTTGACACACCAAATAAGCATCATGGTATCCTTGTTAGAGGTGCCCCTCCATCTCACCATGCTTTATTGAGCCACTGTTGCACATTTGTTCATTTCTCTTCCTCCCCATCCCCTTCTTTCCTCTCCTCCTTCCCCTCCTCTTCTTCTTTGTCTTCTTCTCATTCTTTTCCTTCTCCTCTTCGCTATTCTTTCCTCATCATCCTCCTGCTAATCCTCTACATCTTCCTCTTCCTCCTCCTCTTCCTCCTCCTTATTCTTCTTCTCATTCCTCTCCTCCTTCTTCTTCTTCTGTTCTCTGCTCTCGTTCTCTTCTTCTCTACTTCTCCTTTTCCTCCTCCTTTCTCCCTCTATCCCTTTTTTCTCCTTCTCTCTCTCCTGTCTCCTCTCTTCATCCAATTCATCTTCCTCTTTTTCCTGCACCTGCTCTTCCTTATTCCTCTGCAGAGACAGGGTCTCTGCACATTACCCAGGCTGGTCTCAAACTCCTGGCCTCAAGCAATTCTCCAATCTAAGCAGACTAATGTGCTGAGATTACAAGTGAGGGCCTTAGTGCATAGCTGATGTTCTTTCATTTTTTAACAACACTGAGATGAACACACCCCTTATGCTCATACTTTAGGAATTCCTGATGTTATGCCCTGAGTGATACCTAAAGAATGGAGAGTTGTTTATTGCGCCCAGGTTTCTGACACTCAGACCAAGTGCCTCTGGAGAGCTACATTAGTGAAACAGAGGAAACAGTGAGAGTCTGGAGGGAGATTGTGGGTCTCTTGGGGAAGAAAGGCTCTGTTCTCCTGCATACAGTCCATCACATGGCAGGTTGCCTGTGATTCGACATCTCCTACTTCCTGCAATCAGCAGGAACTGATGACACAGAGGAAAAGAGCTCTGAGGGCAAAACCCCTTCCTTCACTCTCCTGGAGCCATATGATTCCCACCCACTCAAGCACCTGCAAAGTAGCAGTTATGAGGCCACAACACTTTCAGGGCAAGCCTCCACTCTCAGAAATCCCAACCATAGCACTCCTGGAATGCTTCTGGAATTCCCACCAAAACTCACACGGAGATTCAAGAATTTCTGCCTTATTCTCTCTCCTAGACCCTGAATCTACAGCCGCAACCTGTTCTTTTCACCAGCCTAGGATTCTACACCACTCAATTATAATCTCATTTTCCCACATAAATGCAGGAATGAGCCAGAGCACAACTTGCCTGGGCTAGTATCTGTAGCACAAACAGTCAATACCACACGTTCTACCCTGTCCCCACTCTTGCGTACTTAATCATACTTTCCCCTCTTTCACCATTTACTTCTCCACAAACTCTCTTTCATGCACACACAGTGTGTCCCAAGGCCGCCTCTCAAAGTACTGGAGTTGACCAACTATCAGAATTCACATGTCTAGGAGTTTAACACCAGAACTTTAGACCTAACTGGGGTAAGAGCAAATGCAAATTAGACGTAGGAGTCTGAATGATCCCACTTCAAAATAAGAGCAGAGATTTCACTCCTTTCTCCCTATTATTAAGAGATTTAAATTACAAAACTTTGCTCTAGGTTATTTCTCAGTATTTTTGAAACATATGTAAATATTTTAAAGAGTTAAGTGACACTGTGTCAGTCTTTTTGACTCAGGAATATCTTTTTCCAGAACGTGGAGACCACGTATTAGAAAGGTAAATATCAAATAAGGTATTGTCCTATATTACAGTTTTTGTGGGAGGTAGAGACCCTACTTTAGCAGGCACTTGGCTCCAAATAAAAAAAACTATTTTCTCTCAAAAAGATGTGCTTACTTTTCCTTTGAAAGACATCAATTAGAAAACACAGATGACTCCCTGATTACCTACTGGATCTAGGACAAGTAATGTAGGACAAAAGGCACTATCAAGTCTTCTCACTTGTGGACTATTATTATTAATCTTGAGAACATATTTGTCATGAGTTGAATCTGCTTGGTTATATAAAAGGTTGGCATATGAAAAGAAAAAAACAAACAACCCCATTACAAAGTGAGCAAAAGATATGAATAGACACTTCTCAAAAGAAGACTTCTCAGCAGCAAACAGATATATGAAAAAATTCTCAGCCTCACTAGTTTTTCAAGAAAGGCAAATTAAATCCACACTGAAATACCACCTAACTCCAGTCAGGAGGGTCACCATCAATAACTCAGAAAACAACAAATGCTGGAGAGGATGCAGCAAAAAGGGAACACTTCTACATTATTGGTGAAAGTGCAAACTAATACCACCTCTGTGTAAAACAGTTTGGTCATTCCTAAAAGAAAAAAAAAATCAACATTTCATATGACCCAGCACTCCCCTACTGGTAATGTACTCGGATGAACTCAAATCACTCTTTGAAAAAGATACTCACACACATATATATATTGCAGCATTGTTCACAATAGAAAAAACATAGAACCAACCATTATGCCCAAACAAAGAGAACTGTTTTTTTTTAATGTGGTACATATATACAGTGGAATATTATAGAGCCATAAAGAAGGACAAAATCATGAACTTCTCAGTAACCTGGATGTATTTAGAATGTATAATACTGAGTGACCCATCACAGAAACAAAGAACAGAGTACCACATGTTCTCACGTAAGTGAACCTTGAACAATTACTGTAATTCTGTAAGGAAAAGATTGGCAGTAGTGGTAAACTGCCAGAGGAAGGCAGGGGCTGGATTAGCAGTAGTGAGAATCTGCAGGATGTTGGGGGGGGGGCACCAACATTTTTATTTTATATATTTTTTTTATATAAAATAAAAAAAAACATGAATAAATAAAGCTGGAATATCCCCAGTCTTTGCAATCCTTTCATGTTTTGCTCTGATACACATCTCATTCTAGTTTATTGTGTTAGGAGAGAGTTTTATCTGTCTTTTATCTTTGTGGAGGGGTTTCTGGGTTGGGAGAAAATTTTGATTTAATTATATCTCCCAAATTCCATCCAGAATGACAAGACCCAATAGGAACATAAAACATGTCCACCTTTACACTGGAGGAGGCTTGGCAGCTGCCTGTCAGATTCCCTTTTGGGCTTTCAGCCCTGCAGCTACAGTTGTGCAGTAAAGATCTCACCTGCTCACAAACTCTACACATGGAATTGTCTTTCTGCCTATTCGGGGTCTGCCATCCCATCTAGGGCACAGTTAAACCATTTCTTATTAAAATAATGTCACAAGGTAGCAATCAGTACTTCAAGCCTTGTCTTTCAATGCATCTGGTGACATAATAGCAGAAATGGATTCAGAATCCACAGGACCTAGATGCTTAACCAGATACACACTTGTGCACTGAGTTAGCCTCTGCCACTTTCCTGCCTCTCCAGGGATCTAAATCAGTGGCTCCAAATTTTAAACCCAAGACCTAGGGTTCTTCAGGGTGTTGTAGAGCAACCTTCCTGAGAAGTCTCTCTCTTCCAGTAATTCTTCCCTTCCTGTAACACCCAAAAATATAGAACAGAAGTGAAAAGATGTAAAATAAATAACAAGGACCAGCCTTACCCTGAGATTCAAAAAACAAGACCAGCCCCTGTTCTGAGGATGTACAGAAACCCCAGGAAAGATGTTTTCAGCATCAAGAGATCAACATAGACTTTGTAAAGCAAAAGATCCTCTCAGGCTGAAGTCCCCCAAATCTTTTAGATCATCTCCAGTGACTGCTGTAGGTGTGTAAGGAGCTCCCAGTTGTCAGTACATACCGTGTATGTGCAAACAAGTATCAGCATAAAAACCAGCCCTTCCATAGACAGAAGGTACTGCCTTTATGAAACAAGAATTAAAGTTAGTTATACTTATAATTGGCTATAATTATTGATTATAAAGGGTTATAATTGGAAAGTCATAACACCCTGAGAGCATTGGCACAAAAAAACCATAAACCCGAACCTCACCCCAACTGTACCCCCTAAGCTTATCTTGGTTCTTGACCTTGACCCTTGACCAACCCTGACCCAACTCCACCCCAACACCAGCGCTAATCCCTAAACCCTAAACTTAACACTAATCCCTAGCCATAACCACTAACTCCTAATAGCTAATACAAAAACCTAATCCTAAACCTAACTCTAAAACTTATCCCTAACCCTGATCCTAGCCCTTATTCTAACTGTTAGAAAAGAATCAGTTAAAAAAAAAAAAAGAAAAACCCTAACCCTTCTCCAACCTGAAACCTATAACATAAACCATAATTCTAGGCCTAAACACCTAGTGCTCACCCTAAACTTTAAACTTTAAACCACAAACCCTAAACCCTAATACTAACCTCAAATCTTAACCCCTAACACTATCACTTTAACTGAAACTTTAACTCTAATCCTAAAACACTGACCATTACCCTAAAGTCCTAATCACAACACCTAACCCTTATCTTAACCCAAACTCTAAACCTAAACCCTAAGTCCTAATCTTAAACACTAACACCAAACTCCTAGCCTTAAACTCTAAACTCTAACCCTAAACTATAATCCCCCAACCCCAAATAGCAAACTGTAAAACAAAACCCTAACCAGAACCCTTAAACTTAAATCCTAAAATCTAATCTCTAAACTCTAACGATAACCCACACCTAACCCCAAACCCTAACCCATAATCATTAATGCATGGCCCCTATTTTCTAACACCTAACCTCTAAACCCTAACATTTAACCCTAATCCTAATCCTAAAACCTAATTCTACCCCATAACCACTAACCCTAACTTCTTATACTGACCCTAATCCTAACCTTGTACTTACCATTTACTCATAAAACCATGCTGTACACTCATCCTTACCCTTAGGTTTTACCTTGATTCAAACCTTGACTCAAATCTGACCCTGACCAAAACTTACTTTAACTCTACCTCCATCTTTAAACCTAGTCCCTCACCCCTAACTTAATGCCTCACTTCATCCCTCACTTAATCCTAACAAGAAGGCTAATCCCCTTTCTATTCTTATACTCATTGCTCTCAGCCTCCTATGCTAAAGCCCTAGTTTCTAGCCTGTATATTCCAATTTTTAATGTGCAATTCTAACACACAAACTCATAGCCTCTAAATGCAAAATACCCTAACACTTTATCTTCCTAAATACCATCGCTATTTATACCCTAGACATCTACAATGCCAAATCAAGACATGACTTCACCAGGACTGAAAACTACAGAACAATAAGCCTTATAAATATAGACATAATAATCCTTCATAAAATCATAGGAAATTGAAACCAATGGCATATTAAAAGGATTAAACAACACTGTTGGTGGGAGTGTAAACTAGTACAGCCTCTGTGGAAAACAATGTGGCAATTTCTAAAAAAAATCTAAAAGTAGACCTTCCATACAACCCTGCAATCCTCCTTCTGTGAATATACCCAAAGGAACTCAAAACACTCTCTGAAAAAGAGATCTACACACACGTTTACTGCAGCATTATTCACAGTAGCCAAAACATGGAGGCCACCATGCTGCTCATTGAAATATGACTGGAAAAAAACGTGGTACTTAAAAAAATGGAATATTGCACAGCCATAAAGAAAGACTAAATTATGAAATTTCCAGCAACTTTGAGGGACTTAGAGTTTTTAATACTGAGTGATCTATCATGGAAATGAAGAACTGAGTACCACATTTTCTCACTCACAAGTGAACCTTGAACAATTATTATAATATTATAATAAATGGATTTGCAATAGCAGGAAACAGTCAAGGGTGGGCTGGCAGTAGTGGGAAACTGCCAGGGGAGAGAGAACATACCTCATTAACAAGGGTACCTGCATAATGAACATTTGTATACCTAACCCTGAATTGTATCCCACATCTTTAAAATAAAACATGCTTTAAAAAGAAAAGGGGAATTAAATGTCACACAGTCGTTAAAACACATCATTACAACAATGAAAATCAAAGTAAAAAAAAGGATCAAACATCACAAACATGACTTTTTGGTCCCAAGGAAGCACAACCTAAAAATGTTATCCATGTAATACACCACATTGATAAAAGGAAGGAGAAACACCACAAGATCATCTCCATTTATGCAGAAAGAACTTTAAACAAAATTCAACGCCATTTCAATATAAAACACCCACAAACATAGAAATACAAGGGAATTTCTTCAATATAATAAACAGCATTTCTGCAAAACCCACAGCAAACACACTCAACTGTCCTCAATGAGTGCTTTACTCCTAAGATCAGGAATGCCTCATGAATGAGCACTTTACCACTCTATTCAACATTGTACTGTAAATTCAATCATGAGCAAACAGGCAAAAAAAGAAGACATCTTACACCAAAAGCAAGCAACACTCAAGCAACAAAAAGAAAAACAAATACACTGATTTCCTCAAAATGGAAAACTATTGTGCAGCAAAAATTTTGGAGACAAAATTGCGGTGATTGGAAAAAAACAAAAAACTGGTTTCTTCTACTGTCCTGTTAACACTCTACACAGACTACATCTGTGACCTGATGTGTGGGTTTTTCCCCAACAAACCAATTCTCCAGCACCAGCTGGGTGTCCTGTAGTGGAATCCAATTAGGACTCTACCTGGAGATACCATCAGACCCCAGGCTATGATCTCAATACCGAACAAAAGGCTCTCGAGTTACCTAACCTTCATCCAACTTAGCTAGAGATGGAAGGCTCTGACAACCCTCTCATTGTGTTCAGTAATTACTAGTGTGGATCACAGAATCAAGGAAAACAGTATACTTACACTTGTCAATGTTTTACAAAGGATATTTTTCAGGATGCAAACAAGTAGCCAGATGAAGAGAGGCATAGGGTAAGGTAGGTAAAATGGGTGCAGGGGCCCCCAGCACCTCCATGTGTTTAGCAACACGGAAGCTCTTCCAGTCCTGTCCGTTTGGGCTTTTTGAAGGCTTCATTTCACAGGCATGAGTGATTAAATCAGCAGCCACGGGAAGGTTGAAAGTTCCAACCTCTAATCACAAGGTTTGTTCTCCTGGCATCAGCCCTCCTAGGCTTTCAGGTACCCCCATCCATCAGTCACCTCAAAAGCATACCAAAAACATGGAGCTCATATCCCAGGACACTGGGGCAGAGATCACATATGTAATTCTTACTCTGCGACAACAACTCAGAAAATGAAAGGAAAAATCCGCACATTATATACCTAACTAGAGTCTATTATCCAAAATATTTAAGCAACATTTACAGCTCAATAACAGAAAGACAAAAAACCCCAAATAACAATTGGCAAAGGAATTCAATACACATTTTGCCAATAAGCACACCAAAGGACCTTACCCTCATTAGTCATGATGTTTCAAAATTCACAGATTAGCTATACTAAAATCAATAAAAAATAACATGAGTTGACAAGAATGTGGAGAAATTAAGAGTTATAGGAAATTGATAGCGGAACTGGTGTGAGTAAACGAATCTGCGTGAGTGTTTGCAAGGACAACAGAGCATATGGATGGGATTGTAACTGGGTGCACACAGTGTCTGACTGAGTGGAGACTGGGGAGCAGATGGCAGGGGCTCCCCCCAGAGAGAGACCATCATCGTTGCCACTGGGACTCTAGGGCACTTCACTGCAAGGGTTGAGTGCCATTTTCTGAAACCAGGAAGGTCTGCCTGGAGAGGAAGCTGCAGAGAGCAGCTACCATCAAGCACCTGGACTCGCCACCACCACTTTCAGTGCCAGGCCAGAGTGCAATACCCCTGACACTGGGACATGCTGTGTCAGCAGCAAACATGGGGTTTCATGCAGAAGGGATGGGAGATTTCATGGTAGAGAGAGGTGCAGGAAATAAAGGAAGGGTTCACAACAGCAAAGCAAGAGAAGTGGGGATTCAGGCAACAAGGATGGGGGCCTCACAGCCGAGGAGAAAAGAATTCAGTCGGCTGGGGAGATTTAAGGCATCTGTAAGAAGGCCTCCGAGCGGGGAGGGCATTCAGACAGCAGGGACAGAGGAAGGTTTTATGGAATAGGTAGAGACGGAGTTCAGGAAGCAGAGAGGAGTTAGACGCTTGCCCACGGAGGAAGTCTCTCTCTCTGAAACTGCCCCAACCCACATGTGGGCCCTCAAAGTTTCAGCTCCCGCCAGGCTGACCCACAGGGTGAAGGCACAGGCGCAGGCTCACCAGGTGCCCTGGCCTCGCCAAACAAGGTGCCTGAACCTAGGCGTTGAGGCCGCTGCTGCCCAACAGCCCGCCTGCCAATCCACCGCCTTCTCTGCCCTCCAGCGTTCAACTCCTCCTCCTCCGCCACTGCTCCCCATAGTGTTTTCTAGACTACTTTAAGGGTCTGTGTCTGTTTTTATGCCAATACCAGGCTGTTTTGATTACTGTGGCTCTGTTGAAAATTTTGAAATCAGAAAGTGTACGGCCTCCAGATTTCTTCTTCTTTCTCAAGATTGTTTTTGGGTATTTGAGTTCTTTAGATTAGGTATATATTTTAGAATATATTTTGTTAATTTTCTTTTTTTAAAGCTGGATTTATTGAGAGGACAGAAAATATCCCAGAAAAGTAGGGGACCCGAGTACGTTGCCCGATTTTGTTAGTTTTCAAACACCAAAATGTCATTAGGATTTTGATGGGAATTGAATTGAATCTGTAGATAGCTTTGGTCAGTATTCTCATCTGAACAAATTAAGTCTGCAATTAATAAATATGAAATGTCTGCCAGGCTCGGTGGCTCAGCCTGTAATCCCGCACATTTGGGAGGCTGAGGTAAGTGGATTGCCTGAACCCGCAGGTTCGAGACCCACCTGGGCAACTTGGCAAGACCTCATCTCTACAATAAATAAATAAATAAATAAATAAATAAATATGAAATGTCTTTCCATTTTTCTTTCCCTTTATTTTTTTAGCAATGTTTTTCAGTTTTTAGTGTCTAAATATTCTGCATCCTTGATTAAATTTATACCTAGTACTGTATTGTATTCTATTGATGAATTTGCAAACGACACTTTTTACTTAATTTTCTGTTTTGGATCATGATTGTTAGGGCATAGAAATGAATGTGATTGTGTATGTTGATTCTATTTTCTGCCACTTTGCTGAGTGTGTTTATTAGCTTTAGCAATTTTGGAGAATGTGGAATTCTTAAGGGTTTCTATTCATAAGATCATGCTATTTTCCAGCAGATAATTTTACTTCCTCCTTTAAAATTCAGATGTCTCTTATTTCTCTTTGATGTCTGTATGGTATGACTAGAACTTCCAGTATTAAGTTGAATACAAGTTGTGGAAGTAGGCGTCCGTGTCTTGTTTCTGATCTTAGGAGAAAATCTTTCAGTCCTTTTTCTCTGAAAATACTATTCGCTGTGGGGTTTTAATATGTGGCCTCATCATGTTGAGGAGGTGTTCTGGTTTATTTAGTGTTTTATCACAAAAGAATGTTGAATTATGACAAATGCTATTTTCTGCATTGAGAAAACCATGTGTTTTTTCCTATTCATTGTGTTAATGTGGTTTATATATTCGCTGATTTTTATATGTTGGAACAGGTATAAATACCACATGATCTGAATGTCTAATCCTTTCAATAATGCTTCTGAATTTGGATTGTTAGTATTCTGCTGAGATTTCTGGTCACCATCCATGAGGTGATTGGTCTGTAGATTTCTTCTCTTGTGTCTTTCTGGCTTTAGTGTCAGGGCAATTCTGGTCTCACAGGTAGAGTTAGGCAGTTTCCATCTTTAAAATTTTCAAAGAGTGTAAATGGATTACTGTTAGTGCTTTAAGTATTTGTTAAAATTCATCAGTGAGCCATCTGGTGCTTTGCAGGCATTTTCTTTATGCGGAAGATTTTATTACAAATGTAGTTTTCTTACTAGTTCTCTATCCATCCATTTTTTTTTCTTTGTGATTTGTTTTTGGAAGATTCTGTGTTCCTAATAGAGTGTCCATTTCATCTAGATCATCTAATTTTTTGACGTATAATTGTTTATAGTATTCTATCCTTTGTTTTTCTCAAAAATGTACATTATTAGTATCCTCTTGCATCTTTAATTTTAGTCTTTTGAATCTTTTTTTTACTTCTCTTGGTTGAGTTGGAGTCTTACTCTGTCACCTGGGCTGGAGTAAAGTAATACACTTATGCCCACCTTGGCCTGGACTTGCTGGGCTGAGCTGACACTTCCATCTTAACCTTCCAAGTAGCTGGAAGTACAGGAACATGCCACCATGCCTGACCAGTATTAAAATTCTTATTGAGCCAAGTTATTTCCAAGTTGCTCAGGTGGGTCTTGAACCCGCGAGCTCAGGCAATTCACTCACCTCAGCCTCCCAAGGCTTGGGATTACAGGCTGAGCCACCGAGCCCGGATCTATTCTAGTTCTTTAAAGTTGTTGTCTTGAGATATTCTTTCTTTAATGTCTGTGCTCGAGACTGTTTCTCTCCAAAATTTGTATGTTGAAATTCTGACCCCCCAGTGTGATGGTTTTTGAAGATAAGACCTTTAGAAGATGACTATTTCATGAAGATGGAGTCCTTGTGATGGTATTAGTGCCCTATTATCAAAAGAGACCCCAGTAGTTCCCTTGTCCCTTTCTCCACGGGAGGACCCAACCACACAGCCATGTTTGTCAGACACTGAAATTGGTGGTGACTTGATCCTAAACTTCCCAGTCACCATAGCTGTGAGAAATAAATGTTTATAACCACTCATTTTATTGCATTTTGTTATAACAGCCTGGATGTACTGAGAGTATGTGTGTAAATGTTCTCGTAGCACTGCATTTGCTACTATCTGTAAGTTTTAGTGTGCTGTATTTATTATTTCATTGATCTCAAGATAATACGATTATTGTGTCAAGATTATTAGAATTTTAAATTCTTGTGATTTTTCTCTTTTTATTGATTGGTTTAAAG
Organism: Tarsius wallacei; assembly: GCA_963574415.1. Taxonomy (NCBI): domain Eukaryota; kingdom Metazoa; phylum Chordata; class Mammalia; order Primates; family Tarsiidae; genus Tarsius; species Tarsius wallacei. The sequence goes on from CAUYQG010096649.1 coordinate 20,705, forward strand.
TATGTTACTTAATTTTTTAGACATTACAATAATTTGCAAATTGTTTAGTTTTCCTTTTGTAATTCATTTTTAGTTTTATTTCATTTGATTGTTTTTTTTTTATAATTTCAGGTTTTTTTGTTTTTGCTTTTGTTTTTTGAGTTGGAGTCTCACTCTGTCACCCAGGCTGGAGTGCAGTGGTATGCTAATGGCCTCCCAATGTCGACCTGTTGGGGTCCAGCGATCTTTAAGCCTCAGGCTTCAAAGAAGCTCGAACTACAGGTGTGCAACACCATGCCCAGTTAATTTTTTATTTATTGTAGCAACGAAGTCTTGCCAATATACCCGAGCTTGTCTTGAATGTGCAGGCTCAGGCAATCCATTCACCTATGCTTGTCAAAGTGCTAGAATTATAGGCTGAGCCACTGAGCCTGGCCTCATTTCAGTTTTTATAAATGTATGAATACTTTTTTGGGGGACAAATATGTAATTAATCCTAGAGAATGTTCTGTGTGAATTTGAGAAAAATGTGTATTCTTCTGTTGATTGGTGAATGCTCTGTATATATCTGTGGTTCCAATTGGTTTTCTTTTTTGTTCAAGTTCTCTATATTCTATAAAAATTACATTTTTAAGTCATTTATTGAAGTCTCCAACTATTTTTGTAGAACCGTATGTTTCTCTCTTCAATTCTGTCAATGTTTGCTTCATGTGTTTGGAGCTCTGATGGTTACTGCATATATGTTGCTGATTGTTGCAGCCTCTCAATTAATTGAATTTTTATTAGTTTGTCTGTTATTGGTAAAAGGATTCCAGCTCCTCTTTGGTTATTATTTTTGTGGAATATATTTTTCCACCTTTAATTTTCAACTAATTTACATCTTTAAATCTAACCTGAGACTCTTGTAGATAGCATACAGTTGGATTATGTTTTTTATTATTCAGTAAGCCAAATTCTTTCTGAAATGGAGGTTTTAAGATAATTACTGATGAGTAAAACTTACTACTGCCATTTTCCTATTTGTTCTCTGTATGGCTTAAAGATGTTTTGTTCCTCATTTTCTATAGCTGCCTTTTTATGTTTAGTTTATGTGTGTGTGTGTGTGTGTGTGTGTGTGTGTGTGTGACACACATTTAGTTCCTCTTCTGAATTCTTTTGTTTATATTGTATATATATTATATAGATATTTGATCATGGTTACTATGCAAATTACGTTTAATATTCTAAAGTTTTAGCAATCTGAATTGTATTAGATTGCTACTCCTCTTCAATTGCATTTAAAATATCCACTTCTTTAAAGTTCCTACTCCCTTTTTATGTTGATGTCACAAATTGCATCTTTATGCATTGTTCTCAATCACATGTGTATATATTATTTGTACGCATTTTTTCTTTTAATCCTACTGAAAATTAAAAGTGGAGCTATAAACCAAAATTACAATAATACTGTTTTTTATATTCTCATATATTTACCTCTTCTGGGGATCTTTATGTCTTCATATAGCTTTGAGTTAATATCTAGTGTCCTTTCATTTTAACCTGAAGGTTAAATCTTTATCATTTTTTGTAAGCCCTTCATAAATCTAAAAAATTTATTGTTTTTTGTTATCTGGAAATACCTCTATTTTTCCCTCACTTTTGTAGGACAGACAGTGTTGCAGGATACAAAATTCTTGGGTGACAGGTATTTTTTTCTTTCAACACTTTAAATACATCAGCCAATTGCCTCTGAACTTCAGTGAGATTTCTAATGGGAAATGGCTGACAATCGTATTGAGTATTCCTTGTATATGGATGAATCACTTCTGTTCAAGATTTAAAGAGTCACTCATTCTCCTTGTTTTCCAACCGTTGGATTATAATGTGTCTCTGTTTGGGTATCTTGGGTTTATCTCATTTGGAGTTTGTTTACTTTTTTGTATTTATACACCAATGTCTTTTTGGAATGTTCCATGACTACATCTTTGAATAGGCTCTCGGTTTCTTTTTCTCTCCTCCTTCTGAGTCATCCATTATGCATACCTTGGTCTGCTTCATGGTGTTCCAATGTCCCTTAGTTTCTGCTCAGTACTTTTCATTCTCTGTGTTCCTCAGGGTTGGTTTATCTTCAGTTCTCTGGTTGTTTCATCTGCCTGTTCAAATATGTTTTTGAACCATCTACAGACTTTTCTGTCCTCAGTTATGAGACTTTTTACACCAGAATTTCTATTTAATTTTTTGTAATAATGTCTATTCTTGTTGAGGTTCTCTTGCTGTCTATACATTCTTTTCCCAGCTTTTAAAAAATTATTTTTCCACCTTTTTCCTCCCGCTATTTTGAGATATTTAACATGTTTGCTTTCCATTACTTGTCAAGTATGCCCAATATCTGGGATTCTTCAGGAATAATTTCTGCCAATTAACTTTGCTCTTTGCTGTGCTTTCTTTGCTTTTTTGTATGCCTGTAATTATTTTATTGTGGAATATTGGACCTTTCAGTATTCTAATGTAAATCAGAAAATCTCTGAAAATCAGATTGTCCTCAGAGCTTGCGATCTTATCCTCCTTCCCTTCTTCCTCTTCCTCCTCCTTCTCACCTCCTTTTTTTTCTTCTTTTTCTTTCTCTTATTCATATTCTTTTTCTCATTCTTGACTGATGGAAGTGATAGTAATAAATTGTTTTGAAACTCTTCCAAAAATGTTTATTTTTCCAAATACTATTGCCTGTTAGATGTGATTACAGAAGTCTCTGATCCTTTAGTTTACGTACTGCTGATGTTGTGAAAAAGATTTGCTTGAGCACCAGGAGATTAACTAGCAAAAACTCACATACACAAAGTGAAGAGAATAACCACCTCTACCAATTTTGGCAAACTGTCAATGGGCTGAGGCAATCCTTCACAACTTAGCTAGCCTGCTTTGAGGCTGGGGATCAAGTGAGGAAAAAGCTTAATACCAACTCAGGATAATTATGCACATGCATATTGACTAGGCATGTGCATCATTTCTAAACTCTCCCATAGACACAGCTGTTTCTATATGCTAAATTTCCTGAGAGTCTCACTTCAGTTTCTCCTCCAGTTCTCAAAGTTCTAATGTATGTCTTCACCAGTAATCATTTGCCACAGACACCTGTAACTCTTTAATCTATCTTGTAGATTTTATGAGTAGTGCCATCTCCTCTTCTCAACTGCATTCTGAGTTATGTGAAATGAGAACTTTGTTTGAGTCCTACAGATAACATACAGACAAGATAAAACAACTGTATACAATAATTTGAAAATCAGATATGCTCTGGTTCTTTTGATTGGGGGTAAGAAGGAGACATAACTAAACTGCCACCTGTTCAAGACCAAAACTGCCATGCTGCTAAAAGGATATGGCAAGGGTGAATAAAGAGGCCACATAACTTTTCTACCATTTTGAAGATAGGTTTTACTTGATTGGACATTTTCTGAGTTGTTGTAAACCTCTGAGTGTTTTCCAGAGCAAGTACAAACTCAATTAAGACAGTTTCTGGTTGTTTCTTTGTTTTTGTTTAGGTGTTTCTAGGGGGAAAACAAAAGCCTGGAGCTTCCTTGTGTGCCATTTTCTGATATCAATATGCATTAGAATGTTTTGTTGTTGTTGTTGTTGTTGTTTTTGTTTTTGTTTGAGTTGGAGTCTCACTCTGTCACCCAGACTGGAGTGCAGTGGCCGCTCCTGGCCACCGCAGCCTTGACTTGCTGGGCTCTGGCGATCCTTCCGCCTCAGCCTTCCAAGTAGCTGGAACTACAGGCTTGCGCTACCATGCCTGGCTAATTTTTTGATTTATTGTAGAGATGAGGTCTCACCAAGTTGCCCAGGCGGGTCTCGTGGGCTCAGGCAATCCACTCACCTTAGCCTCCCAAGGCGCGGGATTACAGGCTGAGCCACCGAGCCGGCTAGAATGTTTTAAAAGGAACCAAAGTTAAGAACTCACTTGAGTGCCTCCATGTGGACTCTGTCCAGCTCTGTATGGTAAATGAACTACTTTTCCCTGGCATTCAGTAGCTTTTCTAGGGTCCTGAGAGTCAACCTCCAAATAATATTCATTCCCAAGGAAACAAGTACCCCCTGGATTTATTTTCTAGGGTCTAACTAAGGCCTTATCTGAGATGACTGACATCAAGAAACTCTGAGTACATGACTGTGTCAGGCCTATTGTATCAAAATACAGTGCAGTGAATTAGAATGCAATTCAAGTTGTTCATGAATGGGGTGGGACATCCCACTGTCCTTCCATTCAATATTTCTTCACTTTCAATAATTGCTGTCTACATCCAACATTTTTGCCCTTTTTTAGAATCACCTGTATCATTACTTTCTTTATATTTTCACTTAAATCTACTCATCTTACCTTAAAACATTTTTTAAGCTGATCTTATATCACAAGTAGCAAGCAGTATTGCTTTCCAAAACACAATGCAATTCTAAGCAGGACTACAATTTGATTAAATTCCGTCTAAATCCTATTCTCCCTTATCGTGAAGCATAACTTCCTCTTTGTAATCCCAGAGATTTAAAAACCTGTCAATATTAAATCAAGAGACTTCTTGATATAATTAAAATTGAATGTGGTTCAGTTATTTTCATTTGTTTTCAGGTGTATCCTTGAATTATTTTATGTTGTACCTAGGGATTTGGGGATCGATGGAGCAATCCAGTGCACTTGGGAACTGGGCTGGCAGAAACCACAAATCAGAAAGTCTGCCAAGATTCTGAGAGGACCTGTCTGCTAGGATGGTGCCAGGTGGGGGCCACATGGGGGAGGAGTTGTTCTAAGAATGGGGTCGTGTCAGCAGGGTGTCCAGTGTGATGCAACTGGGGTGGTGGCAGGTGATTTGTTCAGAGAGAGTATAAAGCATCTGGATTGTTAAGGCAGTGACCAGACAGGAGAAGATTTGGAGAAAACCAGACCTTTGGTCTCTCTCCAACTGATCCTGAGAGTCCCACTCACCTGCCCCTCATGGTGTTCTGATCTGCTGGCCTACCACTCATCCAGTGATCAGTCTCTGAACCCTCCAGCTGATGTTCTGATCTGCTGGCCTACCACTCATCCAGTGATCAGTCTCTGAACCCTCCAGCTGATGAACTTGGTTTGATCCAGATTCTGTCCCAGACCTGCTTTCTATTCCTCTTCCCAGATCCCCAACATACCACTTCCCTTTACCCCCTTCCCACTTCCCAATTGTGGTCATGCTCCTATTCCCAGCTCCACGCCCACCCACGCCCACATCTACTCCCCACTCTCGACTTCTTACACATGCTTCCTGGTGTCCAGGGCACCTTAAGAGCACCGGCCATGTGGGTGCCCAGGATGATATTCTGGCTTCTCCTGCTGAAGTTTCCTTGTAACTCATCTGCCAACATGAGTAAACTCTGAACAGAAGTGGGTTCCCCTTCTGTAGGATCATGTCATTCTGACTTACATAACAGGTATTCCTGGGGTCTCTGATTGGAACTTGGTCTTCCTTGCACCAAGGACCTCAGGGCACACCTGTGCACATCAAAGTTGGCTTGGGCCAAACACAGGAAAGCTCGGCAGAATGGAAACCAGAAGGTAGTAACGTTATAACACCAAATAGGAAGGATTTGTGACCCTGTGAAAGCCTTTCAATTTGTGGGTGGGAATTGTAAGGTATGTTCCCTGTCAGAGGCCGCTCTAAGACCTTGCAGCCTTCCCAGGAGCACACACTGGGCTCACCGCTACTGTGAGGTATCTTCTAGAGAGGCTTAATTTGCACAAACCTTAGTCTTGTAATGTGGATTGATTTGAATTGCATTTTGAATTTATTTTCTTCACAAATAATTATAAATCTAGTTTTTGTAGAATGATAATGTTTGCCTTTTTCTGGTGGCCACACACTCCAGAAAGTTTGTATTACTTTACATATGGGATTCCAAGGTATGCAAAGAAATAAAAACTTTATTAACTTTTGCTGATTGATTTGGGTGCACTGTATAAAAAATGAAGGTGAAATTTTTTATTGGTTTTTGGTATTGTGTTTTCAAGTAACTTCAGTTTGCATAGTTTTAATTATAATTGCAATATCACTTTATTTAAATTATATAAACTTCAAAAATCTGACATTTAGTGCTCTAGTTCAGAATCAAAATGAACTCTGAAAAAAGATTTCAATGTTTTTAGAAACTTGGGCTAAAAACAATCGGTATTTAATATTTGTTGGAATAATACCCTAGGTATTATTTTTATATCAACTGCCTATCTCAGTGATCCCATATACACAAACATATCTATATAGTATTTTCTTTTATATGCTTATGACATTTTTTATTTGTTTATCTTTCATACAATTTCAGCATTTATTGAAGGTTATTCAAGGAATTTTATCCAAGTAGTTTATGAATATTTAGAAGAAAACCTAAGCTTCTCGTGCACTGTATGTTTATGTTTTTTTCTAAAATGAAATTGAGCTAACTTCTAAGTAAGATTTTGTTAATTATTTTTAAACATTTGTAATTGTTTTTGTGAGGGAAATAAAGCTAACAATTTGTGTACCAGATTGTATTACTACAGATAAAGTGTGGTAAAGTCATATATATACAGTAAATATCTCCTTTTTAAATTTTTAAATTTTTTTGAATTGGAGTCTCACTCTGTCTCCACGCTGGAGTGCAGTGGCATGTCAACCTGCTGGGTTCCAGTGATCCTTCTGCCTCAGCCTTCCAAGGAGCCAGAAGTGCAGGTGCTAGCTACCGCACCCAGCTAATTTTTGATTTATTGCAGAGACAAGGTCGCGCCAAGTAGCCCAGGCTGGTCTTGGACCCACGGGTTCAGGCAATCCACTCATCTCTGCTTCCAAAGTACTGTAATTACAGGTTTTGCCACCCAGCTCAACCTCTTATTTTTAAAGAATACAGTTTGTAAGCCATCAGAATCATGTTGTGGTTTCTCCATTCTGTATTAAACATTAATAGCATATTCCTTTTTATTGATAAGTGAAATTCATCTGTGTGCATAAACAAGTGTGTCTATCCTTTACATTGAAAAGAGATATGAAGCCTGTTTTTCACCCTGGGTCTTGCTCTTAAGTCAAAACCCCAGAATGTAGCACTCTGCAAGATTTCCCAGAGTATCCTTGACTTTTGCAACTCTCTGATGAATTGACTGGGGATAATCCAAATGAGTTGTGCCTAAAATTGCTGAAAGCTATAGAGTAACAATTATTATTCTGGAAATCTCATCAAAAAATAAAACATTGACATCAGACAAGTGATTTTGTTAATTACCACCAATATTTTGTTATGAAAATGTTCAGCCGGGCTCGGTGGCCCAGCCTGTAATCCTGCGTCTTTGGGAGGATGAGGTGAGTGGATGGCCTGAGCCCATGGGTTCAAGACCCTCCTGGGCAACTTGGCAAGACCTCATCTCTACAATAAATAAAAAAAAATTAGACGGGTGTGGTAGCCTGCGCCTGTAGTTCCAGCTACTTGGAAGGCTGAGGCGGAAGGATCGCCGGAGCCCAACAGGTCGAGGCTGCCATGGCCGGGAGCGGCCACTGCACTCCAGTTTGGGCGACAGAGTGAGGCTCCAACTCAAGAAAAAAAAAAAAAAAGAAAATGTTCAAACACAGCACTGATTTGTTAACAATTTACTCACAGGTATTTAACTTTTAATTAAACTATCCCTCTGTCATTTTATTGTGTTTCAATTTTGAAATAACTTAAGAGTCACTGAAATTTGGAAAGGGTATGAGAGATATTGTTTTAGATGCATTTCCAATTTCCACAATGCAAATAGCAATATGCTTCCTGCTAATAGTTTAGCTTGACAGTCATTATTTAGAAATAAATATTTCTCACAGACTCATTTTTCCAGAAAACTCACATAGAACAAAATATTCAACTCTAAAGTTTATGTTTACTAATTTTTATAAGAAACATTCAAGCATAACCCAAGCCCCTTTCAAGATCTAATATATATGATACCGCAGAATGTGACCTCATGCTGTCTCCAATTCAAGGAGAATTGATTACTTTTAGATTACTTTTAGATTACTTTTAGATTACTTTTGCTTAATCTAGAATTTCATATATAGAGATCCTTGCATGCCTTTTGTATTTTTTTGTGCCTGCCTTATTCTGCTAAGCATAATGTTTCTGAAATTGTTCAAGAAGTTGAATAGACCAGAAATACAACACTTTCCATTCTTGACTCAGTGAGTCAGGCCTGTTGAATGGTCTATCTTTATTTAATCAACATTTTGAAAGAAGCATTAAAAATTAAGATATTGCATTTACAACAACATCCACCACTAAATCAAGAAGCATCTATGCAAGACAGCTGTCAGAATCCATCTAAATTTAGTGGAAATCTTTTACTTCATTCATATACAACCCCAAATAGAATTAATATCAAGAATCTTGGAGCATTTCCACACCATTAGTGTCATTTTTGTTAACTTCCCTTGGTTTTTTTAAGTACCAAAGTTTCATCATTTCTAAATATAGTCTTTGTATTGTCTTTTTTGACTTATACTAAACTTTAAATGATAAAGATTCACCTAAAGAAAGAGAAAGGTATTATTCAGAGGGATTCTTGCTCAGCACTGAGGTAGGGCCAGTGATAAACCAGAAACTGCATTTTACTGTAAAATATTTCATGTCTATATGACTCATGCATTTGTTCATTACCTACATTGAATGACTTCACAAAATCCTTATACTTCATAACACCATATTGTACATAAGAATCATATGCAACTCTATATTTCAATTTTCTTTTTTTTTTTTTTATTGTGATATTGAGGGGTACATTTAAGGGTTAGGTACACAAATATGTCTCATTCAGGCACCCTTGTTTGTAAGAAGTGTCCCCCCATCCCCAGACAGGTATTTACTGCCATTAATTGCTTC
>CAUYQG010096654.1:0-49472 GCA_963574415.1 Tarsius wallacei
CCACACTGTCTTCCAAAGAAGTTGCACTAGTTTGCATTCCCACCAGCAGTGTAGAGGCGTTACTTTTTCTCCGCATCCTCGCCAGCATCTGTTGTTGTTTGTTTTATTAATGATGGCAATTCTTACTGGGGTTAGGTGGTATCTCAATGTGGTTTTGATTTGCATTTCTCTGCTGATTAGTGAGACAGAGCACTTTTTCTTGTGTCTGTTGACTGCCTGTAAAGAAGTACAAACATATGGACTTCGCAGCAACCTGCATGGATTTAGAGTTGATCATACTCAGTGATCTATCACAGAAACAAAGAACAGAGTACCACATGTTCTCACTCATAAATGGACCTTGAACAATTGTAATACCTTACGAAAGGGATTGGCAGTAGTGGAAAACTGTCAGGGGAGGGGGGTGGGATTGGCAGTTGAGGGAAACTGCTAGAGGAGGGAGGGGCATACCTCATTCACAAGGGTACCTGCATAGTCAATGTGTGTATACCTAACCCTGAATTTTACCCTACATCTTTATAATTAAAAAAAAACAAAAAAAACATGTTGCTTTCACTGTTTGTATTTTATAATAGGAAAAAATACCAAGAAATGTTTCTTGTTTCTTATTAGACTCTTTGTAGTTATAAAAGTCATCTCATTATGTAACTATGACAATGGGCCTCAATACTATTTAATCTACTCAATTGTGAAACGGGTGTGCTTTCTCCTGATGCTGCCCTACTTTCCTTTAAGTTGCATTTGAATTATGGATGAAATTTCAATAAAGCATTTTTTGTTAAACATAGTTTAGAAGTAAAGAAAAATGTTCCCTGGCTAATCTTTAGACTCACGGTGATAAACACATTTGCTGTACTTTAAAAGAAAGTCAATAACATAGTACAAGCTTAAAAGAATGACTTTTCCATTTTTTTCCTTTTGTTTTGAGAACATAATATACTGAAACAGTAAACTTAAATACAAATATAAAGGGATAAAATGTTATGCAAGAATATAGTATAGAAAATACTGCTCTAGGTATTCCTGGATAATAAAAATATTTCAAATATAATAAATTTAGGTTCTACTTTTCCTCAAGTATTTCAAAGTCCCATTCAGTCACATCGCAGGCTTCCCAAAATAATAGAATGACTAGTTTTCAGCATAAGGATGATGTTTCTTTTTTAGCCAACTCTGTTCACTACCTATTGTTCCCTTTCATTCGTACTCCAAACAACAGTAAAAATAATCTTTTTTTTTTTTTTTTTTTGAGCTGGAGTCTCACTGTCGCCCAGACTGGAGTGCAGTGGCCGCTCCCGGCCACCGCAGCCTCGACCTGCTGGGCTCCGGCGATCCTTCCGCCTCAGCCTTCCAAGTAGCCGGAATTACACACACCCGGCTGATTTTCTTTATTTATTGTAGAGATGAGGTCTCTCCAAGTTGCCCAGGTGGGTCTCGAACCCGCGGGCTCAGGCAATCCACTCACCTCAGCCTCCCAAAGGCGCGGGATTACAGGCTGAGTCACCGAGCCCGGCTCCATTTTTATCTTTTATGCTGTATTTTTGCTAACAATTTTCTATGTTTAGATACACAAATACTTACCATTATGTATAATTGCTTACAATACTCAGAACAGTAACAGCATAGAAGCAATAGGCTATACCATATTACTTAGGTGTGTGGTGGGCTATATAACCTAGGTTTGCATAAGCACATTCTATGATGTTCGTAGAATGATGAAATTGACAAATGTTGCGTTGCTCAGAATGTATCCCTGTCATTAACCATCATATATCTGTATATGCACACACACACACACACAAAACCACCAGTATCTAGCATAACATTCAGCAAACAAAAGAAAGTCAAAACATGTATATTGAGCTCAGGAAATTGAAGATAATTGAAAAGATGGTATGTATGAACATACTTAACATATTGAAACAATACAAGATGATTTTTCTATAGCTCTACATGTCAGAAATCTGACGGGCTTGGCTGATTTCTCTGTTTCAGATCTCACAAGTCTGAAATCAAAGAATCAGGTAGCTTGAGCTTTTATCTGGAGAAGACTTTGCTTACGTTCTCCTTTGGGATGTTGGCAGAGTTCAATTCTGCCTGTGGTCCGTGGTTTCTTCCTGGCTATTGGCTGGGGGTAGTTCTCAGTCTGCATTCCCTTTGTCCATAATCCTTTTCATCTTCAAGGCCAGAAAATGTGGGTTGAGTCTTTTCATGCTTCATCTCTCTGCCTTATCTGCCTTGCCTCCAACTTGAGAAAGTTCTGTGTTTTATTTATTTATTTATTTTTGTGGTGGAGTCTCACTCTTGTCACCCAGGCTGGAGTGCCATGGCATGCTCATGGCTACCGCAGCCTTGATCTGCTGGGCTCAGGCGATCCCTCTGCCTCAGCCTTCCAAGTAGCTGGAACTACAGATGCACACCACCACACCTGGCTAGTTTTTGTGATTTACTGTAGAGACGAGGTCTCACCAAGTTGCTCAGGCTGGTCTAGAACCCCTGTGCTCAAGCAATCCTCTCACCTTTGCCTCCCAAAGTGTTGGGATTACAGGTTGAGCCACCACGCCTGGCCAGTTCTGTATTTTAAAGGACTCATGTGATTACATGGGGCCCACCTAAATAATCCAGGCTACTCTCTTTATCTTCAGGTCAACTGATTAGTAAACTTAATTACATCTGGAGAGTCCCTTCACAGCAGTGCCTAGATTTGACTGAATATCCAGGTGATAAGAACCTTGGAGAGACATCAGAATTCACCTACCATGAAGCCCATTTGGTCATAATCTTAGTCCTTAGGGGATCAATACTATCCTGACATTTCCTGCTGTTATAGAAATGATCAGAAACTCCAATTTTCTACATTTGTGCATTTTGATAACTCAAAATCAGTTGCCATGTTTCAACAAAGGGACAATCCTATAAGAATTGTCTCCTCTTAACTATGTTTTTCTCAGAAAGTTAAATATAACACAATTCTCTGTTATATAGGCCACACATGGTAACACACACACACACACACACACACACACACACACACACACACACTATAAGTTAGAGATTATAGATAGAATGAGCAAGACCAAGTCATGGGCAGACTCATACACCATGCAATGAAGGGAAGACTTTAATTTATGGGTAATCAGATGGGTTTTAGTAGGGAGTTCAGGTTTGTGTTTTAGTTGAATTTCTGGCTGTAAAAAAAAGAAGACTAGAGACTTTTCAAAGGTCAAGGAGGAATCTGAGCTATAAGAGTGGTGGTAGAAATGAACAGAAAGTTATGTATTCCAGAAGGATCTAGACTGCAAAGTTGCTAGGACTTGGATGCTGAGGGTAAGGGAGACGGAAAAGGAGTGCTCTGAGATCATTTCTGACTTTCTGGCTGGAGAAAGATAACTAAGAGCACTAGTGCTGAGACATGAGACACGGAAGCAACAGGTCTTGGAGAAAGACGGTAGGCAGGGAATGAGTGCTTCCATCTTGGACAAAGGGCCTACTAACATACTTGGGATTTGTGAGGAAAGTACACATCTTTGTGTGCTTGTGTATGTGTTTTGCTTCTGTTTTAAACATGGCGGTAGGGTAACAGTTTAGAAAGAGCAAGGGAGCAGATTCACTATACCACTTTAAAACTATAGCTACTTGGAAATAAACAAAGAAAATACCCTCTAAAATCAGTTTGTATAAATCTCATACAAATTACTCCCTGGACCTCAGTGACCGATTATGCTTACGGGTAACTTTCAGAGATTATTGGATGCACGTTTCATCTGATTATAACATCAAACTGTCCAGTCTTCTCCTGCTCACAGAGAATGTTTGCCTTCTCATGGCTTATGAACATGGGTCATCGAGGGTCAAGGAGAGGGGAAAAGCAAAGGAAGTCACTTCATATGTAAAGAAATGGGGTCTGACCAGGCTTGGTGGCTCAACCTGTAATCCCAGCACTTTGAGAGACCGAGGTGAGTGGATTGCCTGAGCCTGTGGGTTCAAGACCAGCCCGGGCAACTTGGTGAGACTTCATCTCTACAATAAAGAAAAAAAATTAGCCGGGCGTGGTGGTGCATGCCTGTAGTTCCAGCTATTTGGCTGAGGCGGAAGGATCGCCAGAGCCCAGCAGGTCGACACTGGGGTGGCTGTGAGTGTGCCACTGCACTCCAGCCTAGGCGATGGAGTGAGCCGCCAACTCAAAAAAAAAAAAAAAAAAGAAAGAAATCGGGCATCCTCCTCCCCATGCCCCATATCTACCCCAGCTTAAGGACCCTCATTTTTTTCTTTTTTGGCTTCCAGGATTACTGAAAAGGAAAAAACAGTAACCGAACAATAAGATTTAGAGACAAGCTACAGAGCATGAGCCATAGCTAGGAGCATTAGAAAATTAACAAGTAGCTGTAAAATCATCCCCCCACCAGAGTTCCCCTCTGAACTAAAGAATGAATGGCAATAGTCAAACTCAACCTTTTCCAGACCAGAAGGTTGATAATTGAGCGTACAAAGCATAAGGTATTTAATATATTTTTAAGAATTAGAACAGAAAGGGAGTGTAACTTAATTTAAAACATAATTACAATATGAATTAATCGTGTTGCAGGTACTGAAATTTCCTGCTGTTATAGGCATCGTCAGAAACTTCAATTTTCTTCCTTTGTGCATTTTGATAACTCAAAAATCAGTTGTGATATTTCAACAAAGGGACAGTCTTGTAAGAATTGTCTCCCCTTAACTATGTTTTTCTCAGAAAGTTAAATATAGCACAATTCTCTGTTATATAGGCCACACACAGTCACACACACACACACACACACACACACACACACACACACACACTCTAAAACAGGCTTTTGTGCCCACAGCATTCATTTAACCTCGGACTTCATACACTTGGCCCATTCTCTTATTAATCCTCACAGAAATAAACTAAAAACTTGTGTTTTACTTAATTCCTTTTTTTAAATTACTCTTGGAAAATTTCCCGTTATTTCCATTAAAAGTAAACAACAAGGGAAAACTCCACCCTGGACTGAAAACGGGAGGTGATCTGCTGAATTAAACATGAAATCATGAGGTGTTTTCACAGCTTGTGAGAACATTCCGTGTCGTTTTCCCACTCCCGGAAGGGCAGCTGACATGCTGCGGAGATCTGGTCTCCAGCCGAAGGCAGCCAATTCTTTCTTGACTTCTCATTATCACCGTCATCCTCCTGGCTCAAACCCTCATTATCTCTCACCTGGGCCATCCTAATAGCCTTCTGGCTGGTTTTCTTCAAGTCAGTCCCCTCCTGAACCTGCACCTTCAAAATATCCCTGCAAGATTCATTTTCCCTAAGTGCTGGGCTGACGCTGTCAAGTCTCTGCTCGGAAGCTTTAAGGTAGCTCTCTGCTCATTGGACTCCACCCCAGCCCTTCATTTGCTGTGAGGAGCTTTTGCAGCACTGGCCCAGCTTCCCCTTCCAGAATCTTCCCTCACTCCTCTTCACTGTCTTTCAGCTGTCAAACAATCTCCACCTTCTTCTTGTTTATCACCCCCCCCACCCTATTCATTTCTTACCTCCATAATTGTGCTGTTTCTTCCTCATCAATTGCCCTCCTTTCTTGACTGGTGTCAATTTTTACCCATCAAAAAATGCCACCAGCCATGCAAAGTTTCTCTCAACTGTGAACCTCTTTCACAAACATTTTTTTTTTTCCTGACCACCTTTTTCCCCATCTTCAGCTAGATGAGACCTTCGGTTCATACACGTCTTGCAGCATTTGTTCTCAATTATTTTAATCCATGCTCCTTTTTGGAAAGAAAAAAAAATCCAGCACCCTAATTTGGATGGTTTTGAGATGTTAAAAGAAATGAAAGTAAATATAGTATTAATTACACTTTTTAAAACTATAATGACCCTACTGAGAATCTCCTAAGGAATTACACTGAAAATGCTTGGCACAGTACCTGTCACATGCTAAGTGTTCAATAAATGTTAGCTATTTTAATGATTGTGATTAGCTTCTTTCTTTTTTATTCTAATTTTTTATTTTAAATATGTGGGGTTAGGTGTATAAATGTTCCTTAAGCAGGTACATTTGGTGATGAGGTGTGTGCCCCCCTCCCCTGGCAGTTTCCCACTGCTACCAATCCCTTTCTTATAGTAATATGATAGTTGTTCAAGGTCCGCTTATGAGTGAGAACATGTGATACTCGGTTCTTTGTTTCTGTGATAGCTCACTCAGTATTATAGCCTCTAAGTCTATTCAATTGCTGAGAAGTTCATAAGTTTGTCCTTCTTTATGGCTGCGTAATATTCCATTGTATATATGTACCACATTTTTTGTATCCAGTCCTCTTTCAATGGGCAGCATGGTTGGTTCCATGTTTTTGCTACTGTGAATAATGCTGCAATGGACATGCATGTGCAGGTATTTTTTTCATAGAGTGATTTGAATTCCTTAGGGTATATTCCCAGTAGAGGGATTGTGGGATTGTATGGAAGGTCGATTTTTAGATCTTTTAGGAATCGCTACACTGTCTTCCACAGAGGCTGTACTAGTTTACACTCCCACCAACAGTGTAGAAGTGTTCCCTTTTGCCACATCCTCTCCAGCATCTGCTGTTTTTTGAGTTATTGATGATGGCCATCCTGACTGGAGTTAGGTGGTATCTCTGTGTGGTTTTAATTTGCATTTCTTTGATGACTAGTGAGGCTGAACATTTTTAATTTTTTTCTTTCAATTTTTTCTTTTAAAGATGTGCGGTACAATTCAGGGTTAGGTATACAAATGTTCACTATGCAGGTACCCTTGCTGATGAGGTGTGCCCTCCTCCCCTGGCAGATTCCCACTACTGCCAATCCTGCCTTCTCCTCCCCCACAGCAGTTTCCTGCTACTGCCAATTATTTTCTTATAGTATTACGATACTTGTTCAAGGTCCGCTTATGAGTGAGAACATGTGACACTCAGTTCTTTGTTTCTGTGATAGATCACTCAGTATTATAGACTCTAAGTTCATCCAGGTTACTGTGAAGTTCATGACTTCATCCTTCTTTATGGCTGTGTAATATTCCATCGTGTATGTGTATCACATTTTAAAAATCCATTCCTCTTTTGATGGGCAGCACGGTTGGTTCTATGTTCTTGCTACGGTGAACAATGCTGTGATAAACATATGTGTGCTGGTATCTTTTTCATAGAATGATTTGAGTTCCTCTGGGTATATTCCCAGTAGGGGGGTAGCGGGGTCATATGGAAGGTTGATTTTTAGAACTTTTAGGAATCGCCACACTGTTTCCACAGAAGCTGTACTTCCACAGAAGTTTATACTCCCACCAAAAGTGTAGAGGTGCTCCCTTTTCGCCACATCCTTTCCAGCATCTGTTGTTTTTTGAGTTATTGATGATGGCCATTCTGACTGGAGTTAGGTGGTATCTCAGTATAGTTTTAATTTGCATTTCTTTGATGACTAGTGAGGGTAGCATTTTTTCATGTATCAGTTGGCTTCTCTTATGTCTTCTTTTGAGAAGTGTCTATTCATATCTTTTGCCCACTTTGTAATAGGGCTGTTTGTTTTTGTCTTTTTAACACTTTTGAGTTCCTTGTAGATCCTAGATGTTAGACCTTTGTCAGACATACCGTTGGCAAATATTTTTTCCCAGTCTGTTGGCTGGCTCCCTCCTCTCCTGATGGTTCCTTTGGCTTTGCAGAAGCTTGTCAGTTGGATGAAGTCCCACTTTTCTATCTTATCCCTTGTTGCATGGGCACATGGGGTTTTGATCAGGAATTGATTGCCAGTTCCAATTTCCATAAGGATGTCTCCTGCATTTTCTAAGATTCTTATAGTTTGAGGTTTTACATTTAGGCCTTTGATCCATTTAGAGTTGATTTTTGCATATGGTAAAAGGTAGGGGTCTTTTAAAAATTTTCTGCATGTGGTCAGCCAGTTTTCCCAGCACCATTTATTGAATAGTTTCTCCTCTTCCCAGTGGTTGGTGGTGGAGGCTTTGTCGAAGATGAGTTGGTTGAAAAACTGAATTTTTGCTTCTGGAATCTCTATCCTGTTCCATTGGTCTATGTGCCTGTTCTTGTACCAGGCTGTTTGGATTATTGTAGCTTTATAATAAAGCTTAAAGTCTGGGAGCGTGATGTCTCCTTGTTATTTTTGCTGAGGATTGTTTTGGCTATATGCAGTCGTTTATGTTTCCATATAAATTCCTGTATTGTCATTTTAAGGTCTGAGAAGAATGCTGCTGGTAATTTAATGGGTATTGCATTAAATCTGTAGATTACCTTGGGTAGGATGGACATCTTAACAATGTTGATTCTTCCAATCCCTGTGCATGGAATATTTTTCCATTTGTTTGTGTCATCTTTGATTTCTTTGAGCAATTTTTTAAAAGATGATTTCTTGCTATGTTGCTGAGGCAGGTCTTGAACTCCTGGGTTCAGGCAATCCTCCCACCTTGACCTCCCAAAGTACTGGGATTACAGGCATGAGCCACTGTGCCAGGCCCAGAATACTTTCATTATGAAGTCTTTTTACCTAATTACTACATTGGTGTGGTAACTGTGGACATGATTCCAGAAAGCCTGGGTGAACAGCAAAAATCAGGCAATAGGGGAAAAGAGGGAAAGGGCAAAGAGAAACAGTTCCCTCTGATATGAACCATCACATCCTCAGTGAGTCTTACTCAGGCCTCCTGGTTTTAACTCCATGCCCTTGGGTCTGGGTTGTAATAATAGCCTTTACACAGGAATATATGGTGTTCCTTGATATGTTTCCTAGACTGTGGGCCCTTTGAAGAGATATTTTCATTTATTTATTTTATTTTTATTTTTTGAGACTGGATCTTGCACCATCACTTAGGCTGGAGTGCAGTGGTGCATCACAACTCACTGTGGCCTTGAACTCTGGAGTTCAAGTGATCCCCCTGCCTTCAGTCTTCCAAATAACTAGAACAGCAGGCACACCCAGCTAAATTTTTTATTTTTTATAGATAAAGTTTCTCTGTGTTGCCCAGGCTGATCTTGAACTCCTGACCTCAAGCAATTCTCCTACCCTGGCCTCCCAAAATGTTGGGATTACAGGCATGAGCCACTGAGCCTGGCCTGGAGAGACATTTTTTTATTCACATAACTCCAGGTCATGGCTATTACTAGTTCTTAAATCAATTCTGGATTAATTAATTGTCTTCATCTCCAAAATGCATAATATTCAGATCAAGGAAAAGAATGTCAAACTTAATTTGTAATATTATGTCAGCATGTTACTATTATTTTAAAAGTTGGTCAAGAAATTCTCAGGAAAGTATTCAAAGTAAAAGAATTTAGTTTATATCAATAAAAATTTATATTTTGTTTTACTTTTCTTTTTCTGATAAGCAACATAACTAAAGCGAAGGACGTAAAGTTAAACCATAGTTTGGTTGCATGTACCAACTTCACAGAGTTGGTGTCTGATGCAGAGGGGTGCCTGCACAATGCTGCAGAGCCTCCACCTGACTCAGAAACTCTGGGTTCCTCCAGTGAGAAAGAGGCACAGTTGATGAACGGGCATAGATTGAGATTAGGTTTCAGTTGCGCATAAGGAACCAAGAAGGAAACTGAATTTGTTGTTGAAGGTTAAAACCCAGACGATATGGGAGCCAAACATGGAACTTTCCTTTCCAGTTTGTTCTTGGCTATACCTGCCCTGCCTCACCCACACCCCATGTGCCAACCAAAGTAAACTCCTTTCTTGACATTCCTCAAGCTACCCATGCTTTCTCTCCTTTTTCACTTCTGCATTTTCTGTTACCTCTGCTCAAAAAACCCTTCCTCTTCCCTTCCCATCCCTTCTCTAGTTATCCTAGAGAAATTGACAAATGGGCTAGGGGATCTGGAAGGTTGTCCCATTTTTCTCTGTACTTTCCCTATCACTTAAGCAAATTATATTGAGGTTGCTTGTGTAATTGCTCGTGAACCCCACCAGACCACAGACTTTATGAGATCAGGGACATATCCACCTTGTTTCCTATTATAGCCTAAATATCCAGCTCAGTGTCTGGCTCATGGCAGGTGCACAACAAATGCTGTAAATGAGTGGATTTTCAGCCTCTCCCTCTACATATGGCTTATCCTTCATCCTTCCCTAACTGACCACTTTACCCAAGTTTTGCTTCAATCCTTCACTCTAATTTGGATTTAGAGATGCCACTTCCACCCATACATCCTACTGAAAATTTTCCCAAACCATTTTGATGTTAAAAAAAAAACCCTTTAAAATTAGAATGTACTTACAGAGCATTGACAGTAGGTCAAGAGATGTGATAGGGACTTGGTTCATATATATGCCAGAAAAATGACAAACAAAACAATTGCTATCATACATGAGTAAAATTTGACCAATTTACTTTTTTTTGAACTTTATATAATTTGAAAAACATACATAACCCTATATGGATTTCTATAGAGAGTATTTTGTTTGCCATGTTGGGTGATGGGCTTGGGTAACTTAAGTTAGTCTCAAAGAGCTGGAGGATTGAAGGATGTACTCGTAGGGGAAGGAGGGAAAGGCAGATGTAGAAACAGAGACAAGCAGTCCTGACAGCTGGCAAACTAGAACAGAATCTTGAGGAGTGATGTCCCAAGGGGAATTTTTAAGTAAAGTCATCCATGTTGAGAAGGAAACATCTCCTTGTGTCTTTTTTTCACAGATCTTCTTAATTTGGGGAATAATTTTTGTGTCAAAATCCAAATGTGAAATGCAGATTAAATCTATTCTTTATTGCCCATTCATTGTAAAGTAATATGAAAAACCCCATGTTTTAGAGGTGAGTTATAGAGAAAGAAAGCCAAAACTACATGTTTTGTAAAATCTTGGTAATATTGGTTTAGATTATTCCAGAATAATTTATTGTTTTACTTTGGGTTGCTTACTCCCAGGCATTTTTAGAAAGCAAATCTTTAACCTTCATTTTGATGTGCTCCAACTTTTGCTTGATTGTGACACCGTTTGAAAATCTCAACACTTTTTGTTTGTTTGTTTGAAAATGTCCTTCTTTGAGTCACAGATCTGTGGAGAAAGAGGCTGTGTAGCATAAATATTTAATATAAAAGAAACATTAAATATTCATTTATGTTGAAATTGTAAGACAAGATACATAACATACAGCAGCGGTCACTGAATAAATGACACGGATCAACCTGCAATCAATGCTGCTTGTGCATCTTTATAGAGGGTGAACAATTTGTATTCTTATATTAAACCATAATTTGACAGGGAAAGTATTCTTTTATAGGGCAGATTATTGCATATTTGGAGTCATTATATAAAGATATATTTTGAATATCTCTTTCTAAGGACATTTAGATGAAAAAAATTTCTAGCATTGTTTCAACTTACTTTGTTTTCTAGAGTATCAGTTAATGTTTTGAGGCACAGTAGTTTTTCAGGGAACCCTATATGGAAAGAGCTGCCTGTGGCAGGCTAGCTCTAAGAGGGACCTCAATGATCCTGCTTCCTGGTTTTTATGCCTTTGGGTAATCCTGTTCCTTGTGTGTGGGTGGGCCTTGTGACTTACTTTTAACCAGTAGAGAATGGCAAAGGGGATGGGATGTCACTTTTATGGTTAAGTTACATAAGATAGTGACTTCTGTCCTGTTAACAGTCTTTGGCCAACTTTAATCATAATATTGCCATGTTGAAGGGCCCACATGGCAAGAAATGATGAGAGCCAACAAGGAAATGAATCCTGCCAACAACCTCCTCAGATTGGAAGCAGATCTTTCCCCGGTTGATCCTTCACATGAGACCCCAGCTCTGGCAGACACTTTGATTACAGCCTTGTGAGACATCCTGACACAGAGGATCCAGACAAGCTGTGCTTGGATCTCAGCCCAGAAAAATCATGAGATAATATATGCGTGCTGTTAAAAGTCACTAGGTTTGTGGTTATTTGTTACACGGTAATAGATAACAAATACACTGCCCTAACCTGAGTTGTAAGTTAGAATTTAAGAATTTTACAGTTTTTATTAAGAGTGTTCTCGAAGCCAAGAGTTTCCAAATAAAATCTGAATTACAGGTAACATATTTTCCTTTTCTCTTTTTCGCCTTTGGGCAAATGCTAGTTCTTTTGGATGGCATAAATCAATAAATTATGGATGTTAAATGATCCCGCCTTTAATTGATTCTTTTAATGTGAATTAACAAAAAAAACTAACCTTCAAAGATTGACCATAGAATGTCCAGCTCTTTTCTGGACTTTTGAAGGAACCAGAAACTTTATTTCCTTTGTAATTTGCCCAACTCCTTTACAGACTGGTCCCCTTAAACAGCCTTGCTGCATTCTCCAATTTCTACTCAGGCAGCTTTAGATCCAAATAAAGACAATAGCATTTAATATTTGTCAAGAATATACAAGTGCCAGGCACTGTACTGCGTTTTCCATTGATCAGTTATTTTTTTCATAGCATTCCCAAGTGGCAGGTGTTATTTCTATCTCCATTATGCAGATGTGAAGACTTAGGTACACGAGGTTAAGTAACAGTTACTCCTCATCTCTCTTCTGTCACATTATATGCCCCAGCTACCCCAGCAGCTTCAGCAGATGTTGATTCACTCATAGTTCTGCTTGGCTCTGCCCTGGGTCACTTCTTACTCAAGACAGATGATGTGTTTCTAGAGAGTAGATTGTTTCTAACCTAGGGTGTATATTGTAGTCCCTTAGGTTTTTCAAAGTACATGGAATCAGATCTATGAATTGAAGAGGCCCAAAAAACTGTATTTTGACAAATCTCCTCAGTTAAATCAAATAATCATCCCAAGAATCTCTCATTCAAAATATATGAGAAATGGATTGGCAGTCAGAAGTCCAAGGCTGTCTTCATGTGTGGTATCTACGACCACATGGATTTCAATCAACCATCAGATGCAGTTTGCAGGATGAGAATGAGGATACTTCACAAACTTCTCAAATTATGCTACTGTATAAAAAGAACATGCTGATCTGTTGAGGCATGAAAACCAATTTATCTATTTCCAACATAAACTAATGCCAGCATGGAGCCTTCTGTTGACTTGGGAGGAGTAATGCTTCAGGACAGGTATAGTTTACCCCTTCCTTTTATATCCAGCATGATGGGTAGGAAGCAGAGGCAGAGCATTTTGGTTCTTTCCCCTCATCAACTTAGGCCCTAATATACACATGACCTGGGTCCCATTCATTCATAGTCCTGCCTTACAAGTAATCCTGAACAAATTGTTTATAAGTTTACCAGTATTTTACTGTCATTCTTGGAAGCCCCATCCTTGAAATTATAGTAAGTATTAAGAAGTTTCAAGGATGGGGCTTCCAAGAATGACAGTACAATACTGATAAACTTATAAACAATTTGTTCATGATTACTTGTAAGGCAGAACCGCGAATGAATGGGACTTAGGCCATGTGTATATTAGGGCCTAAGTTATTGAGGAGAAAGAACTGAAATGTTTTCACTCATAAGCGAACCTTGAACAATTATTATAATACTATAAGAAAAGGATTGGCAAACTGGGAATCCCTAGTGGGAAACTGTCAGGGGATGGGTGGGGTGGGATTGGCAGTTGAGGGAAACTGCTAGGGGAGGGAGGGGCATACCTCATCAGCATAGGTACCTACATAATCAAAGTTTGTATACCTAACCCTGAATCGTACCCCACATCTTTATAATAATAAAAAAAAGAAGTGCAGCTGTACAACTTGTTCTTAACTCTTGTAAATCTTTAAGGGTGAGCTGGAGACAGCTTGAATATATACAAAGGAGAATTACTGGTGACTTTTATTTTCTTGACTTCACCCCTTGCTGATCGTCTACCTTACCTGATTGCATCAGAGGGTTTGAAATTATTGACCAAGGTGGGAAGGTCATCTTCATTAAAACAAGAAGCAATTTTCTTTGAAAGCATTTGTCCTCTTTGTATTTAGTGTACCTTTATCCCATGTGATATAGGAGGATGCACACATTAACATTTGCCCTAATGCTAATCCATTAAGGTAGAGCATCATGTGGCAGGCAGGCTAACTCTATACCCACCTGAGCTATTACCTAGGCAAGTGATCTATGTACAATTGTGTTCTTTGGCTATACTTGCTGTAAGTTCTTGATTTTAAATTCTTTTTTTGCTTATGGTATCACAATGTAGCAGGTTTCTCTCTAAACATTTTTCTGTTATTTTTAAGAAGCATAAGAACTCTCTTATCAAACACTAATAATGCAAATTTTTCCTTTTGAGAAGAAACTCTCTCTCTCTCTTTCTTTCTCTGCCTCCCCCGCCCCCCCCCCACCCCGGTACACACCCTCTGTCTCATTTCAGTGCAGGGGTCAAGGAGAAGGGCAGGCTTCTCTGTGTAATTCTTCTCACAAAGATCATAATCATTAGAAAACTTTGATATGAACATAAAACTCAAATGATAATGATAACTAGCATTGTAGGTCATGTGCAGAAAGAAGATGTTAACAGATCTACCAATGATGAAATGATATCCTACATTTCTGCAGCTCACTTCCTTGACCATTCTAGGATATCGATAAATGTTAGCAGATTTCCTCTACATTCTAAGGTGACAATTAGTAAATTGGGAAAATTTGCTTGCATTTGGGGTGGAGGCTACATAAAGAACCCTCTTTCTCTGTCAAATCACTTATTTGCCTTTTAGGAGTGACATTTTGAGCAACGTGCTCACCTTTTTGATTTGACTCCTCATTCTTTTCTTGATAGGAGAAAGGAGATTGATATCACAGACTGGTAAAACCATATCTGGGGGACACTTGGGGTCTTTTGATACCCTGAAAGTTCATCCTTCTTACAGACTTCCTCTTATTGGCTAATAACTGCAATATAGAGCACTTTCATCTTGTGCTATGATATAAAATGTGGTTCTATATAATCATAAAATTGGCTTAAATGCAATTATTTCAAGACTAGCTAATGGACATGTATTATTTAACAGTATCTTTTAATGTTGTTTGTAGCCAGGAAGGAGATGCTAACTTTTCTATCCTCTCTTTACTTCACTAAGAAACCTATGTTCATTATAGAAATACTCACTAATGACTTATTTGTTAGTTTGGAAGATTTGTTTTCTGATAAAAACAGTGATGTAGTCATTTGACTACATGAATTGGTAGCAAAGAATCTTTAAAGAGAAATACTTCATTTTCATTATAGCGCTTGTTTCTGAAAGGCTATAAGCTGCTATTTAGAAGTGTTCCTAGACTTTCTCCCCATGTGAATTCATCTCTCAAGCTACCATCTTCAAGGTTATTATCCAGCAGACAGAGACTGCTATTATAGAAAGCCAGAGAGCTTTCTCCTGCTCACTAGTGACCTCTAAGACATCTTCGCCAATTATCGTTTTGATTCCAGGCTGTTGAAAACCACTGCTGGTAAAATCCATAACAGTTGTTTCAGCATCTTCTTCCTGTGATCCTTCATCCCAGGATAGCAGATGGACTGGTCTTTGAATCGACAGCAGTTCAGCTCTCCTAACTGTTATGAAGTCCCAGGGAGTGTTTATAACATCAGCCTTTAGATGGCTGCTCAGTTCAGTGCAACCCTGTTTTCTCTAATATAAGTTGGGCAGAGAGCAGGGCTTTGTGCAGGAGGGAGAAAAGAAGGTGACATCTAATGAAATTACATTTTAGATTTGGGGAGCTTGAAGGGCTTTGAAGTTGATTTAGGCTATCATTACTATCAGTCTTCACCTTAATATGGTAAAGCCATACTAGAATCTTTCTCCCTGCTGCAGGTAGCAGTGGGGCATGAAAACACAGAATTCACCAAAGGCACAGGTTGTCAGAACAAGAAAGGATTTCAAAGAATGTTTACTGCTCACCCTCCCCAATCAGGAAGAGAAGCAATGAGAGTCTGTTTGTGTGGCACGGTTTGAGGCACTAGGATATGAGATGTGGCCCTCTGCAGCTCCCAGCTTGGTAGAAAACAGACCAGTTAATCTTGTCTGTAGAAAACAGACAAGACCCTCCTTTGACCAGAGTAATAAATTCTACACCAGAAGCACACACAGGGTGCTGAGACACAGAGGAGGACATTTAAATATCACTGGAGAAGCAGGTCACTGAAGGCTTCTTGCAAGAGAGGAGGCTTGAGCTTATTTTGGAAAAAGAGTTGGAATCAGCAGGTAGAAAGATAATCTTTGGGCAACCCTCTTTCAGGTCCCCTCCCACTTGGGAGCTTTTTTGTCTCTTAATAAACTCCTGCTTTCTCACACACACAAAAAGATAGTTTTCTAGGGGACAGAAAACCAGAGTTCTGCATCCAGCAAAATTATTCCTATGACCTTGACTAAAATCTCTTTCTCTATTTAAAAAAAATGTGGCAAGAAACCTTATGTAAGAACACAGTGAGAAGCAAGGCCATGTTTCTTTTTCAGACCCTTTCTATCTTCAGACCCCCTCTGACAGGTAAAAAGACCTGGAGAGGTTCACCACAGTGCTTGTCAACAGCAGTGGCTCCTGGGAATGGTGACTTTTTTTTGTATTTGAAGTGACAAGTGAGAACAATTGCTCTCTGAGGTCTTTCCCCCTGAAAACCATAAGGGTTTGTAACTTGGGGATTTTGCTGACTGCTCTGGGCTCTTGCTCAGGCTGGTTGCTGTTCACACTTTGGAAAGGTGTCATGAGCTGGCTTCAGCCACTGGCTTCCTACAGCACGAATGAGGGTCCTTCCCTTAGACTTTGAGGCTCTATATTGTTATGGTTTATTAACATATTACTAGCATATATTATGTGTCTTTTCAGTGCCATGATTTAGACTGGAAACTACTATATACAGATGGCATGCTCACAGCCCCCAAGACACAAGCAGTTCAGCAGGAGAAACGAACATGAAAATCCAAGATGATGGTGAGTGTAATAAATCATATGACAAGGCATAAGCCAGTGACGTGGACACGAACCTGCTGAGTTGGAGAGATCACAGCGAGATTCCTGGGGAAGGCAATCCTTGGGCAGAGGTATTAAAGGAGAAAGTGAAATTAGCTGAATGAATATGTTTGTGTGTGTGTTAGAAGTGGAAAGGGATATGGTGAAAACACTCTTCTGAGCACACCAGTTCACCCATGTCCTTTCTTTAGCTGCTTCAAATGCAATTAGAACTACTTAATACTAAGTACTACTTAGTATTTTAAAATTAACCCCAGAGGGATCATATCAATTTATTCCTTCATTTTAAAAGTTAAATACTAATGAAAAATTTTCTCCTTATGCAATAAGTGTTTAGAATAATCATACAGTTGTAGGAAATATGAGAGATAATTTATTCAAAGTTCTCTTCAGAGCCTACATTTTCTATGCAACATTATTGAGAAAGAACTTTTTAAGTATTCAAAGGTATTTTACTGAAATCAAGTGAAAGTAAAGAAAGAGTTTGGTAGGCTTGAACTTCCTTTTTATATCCAAGAGAACGTTAAGCACTAAGAATTAAGAATGTAGGGTCTCTAGCCAGAGAAATCAAAGATCTTTACAATGAAAACTACAAAACACTGCTCAAATAAATCAAAGATGACACAAACAAATGAAAAAATAATTCATGCTCATGGATTGGAAGAATCAACATTGTTAAGATGTCCATTCTACCTAAGGCAATCTACAGATTTAATGCAATACCCATCAAATTGCCAGCAACATTCTTCTCAGACCTAGAAACAATAATACAGGAATGCATATGGAAACATAAATTACCATGAATAGCCAAAACAATCCTCAGAAAAAAAAAAAAAAAAGAAGGAGGCATTGTGTTCCCAGACTTTGAACTTTATTATAAAGCTGCCATAATCAAAACAACCTAGTATTGGTACAAGAACAGGCATATAGACTGATGGAACAGGATAGAGATTCCAGAAGCAAAACCTCAATTTCTCAGCCAACTCATCTTCCACCAAGCCTCCACCATCAACCACTGGGGAAGGCGAACCTATTCAGTAAATGGTTCTGGGAAAACTGGCAGACCACATGCAGAAGATTGGAACAGGACCCCTACCTATCAGCATACACAAAAATCAACTCTAAATGGATCAAAGATCTAAATGTAAAACCTCA
Source organism: Tarsius wallacei (assembly GCA_963574415.1). Classification (NCBI taxonomy): domain Eukaryota; kingdom Metazoa; phylum Chordata; class Mammalia; order Primates; family Tarsiidae; genus Tarsius; species Tarsius wallacei. The sequence goes on from CAUYQG010096654.1 coordinate 18,049, forward strand.
AACTATAAGAACCTCAGAAAATGCAGGAGACACCCTTATGGAAATTGGAACTGGTAACTAATTCCTAATGAAAACCCCAAATGCCCATGCCATAAAAGATAAGATAGACAAGTGAGACCTCATCAAACCGACAAGCTTTTGCAAAGTCAAAGAGACCATTGGGAGAGCAGGGAGACAGCCCACAGACTAGGAAAAAACATTTGCCAAACGTTATGTCTGACAAAGGCCTAACATCTAGGAACTACAAGGAACTCAAATGTGCCAAAAAGAAAAAAAAAAAAACAGCCCCATTATAAAGTGGGCAAAAGATATGAATAGACACTTCTGAAAAGAAGACATATGAGCAGCCAGCAGATACATGAAAAAATGCTCAGCCTCACTAGTCATCAAAGAAATGCAAATTAAAGCCACACTGAGATACCACCTAACTCCAGTCAGGATGGCCATCCTCATTAACTCAAAAAAACAACAGATGCTAGAGAGGATGTGGCAAAAAGGGAACACTTCTACACTGTTGCTGGGAGTGTAAACTTGTACAGCCTCTGTGGAAAACAGTGTGGCAATTCCTAAAAGATCTAAAAATCAACCTCCCATATGATCCCGCAATCCTCCTACTGAGAATATGCCTGGAGGAGCTCAAATCACTCTATGAAAAAGATACCTGTACATGCATGTTTATTGCAGCATTATTCACAATCACAAAAACATGGAACCAACTGTGCTGCCCATCGAAAGAGGACTGGATAAAAATATGTGGTACATATACATGATTGAATATTACACAGCCATAAAAAAGGAAAAAATTATGAACTTCACAGCAACTTGGATGGTCTTAGAGCTATAATACCGAGTGATCTATCACAGAAACAAAGAACCGAGTTCTCACTCATAAGCGGACCTTGAACAACTATCATAATACTATAAGAAAGGGATTAGCAGTAGTGGGAAACTTCCGGGGGAGGGGGGTACACCTCATCAACAAGGGTACCTGTATAATGAACATTTGTATACCTAACCCTGAATTGTTCCCCACTTATTTAAAATAAAAAAATTTTCAGAAAAAGAATGTGGAGTCTCATGCCATAAGAGAGTAGAAAGACAAATGGGACCTCATAAAACTCTAAAACTTCTGCAAAGCAGAAGAAACCATCAAGAGTGCAGGGAGACAGCCCACAGATTGGGGAAAAAATATTTGCCAACTATACATCTGACAAAGGCCCAACATTTGGGATCTACAAGAAACTCAAAATGTGCCAAAAAGAAAAAAAAAAAACCCCAGCCTATTAAAAAAGTGGGCAAAAGATATAAATAGACACTTCTCAACAGAGGGCATACAAGCAGCCAGCAGAAACATGAAAAAATGCTCAGCCACACTAGTCATCAAAGAAATGCAAATTAAAACCACACTGAGATACCACCTAACTCCAGTCAGGATGGCCATCATCAATAACAAAAAACGACAGATGTTGGAAAGACTGCAGGGAAAAGGGAACACTTCTACACTGTTGGTGGGAGTGTAAACTAGTACAACCTCTGTGGAAAACAGTGTAGCGATTCCTAAAAGATCTAAAAATCGACCTTCCATATGACTCAGCAATCCCCCTTCTGGAAATATACCTGGAGGAACTCAAATCATTCTACAAAAAATATACCTGCACATGCATGTTTATTGCAGCACTATTTACAATAGCAAAAACATGGAACCACCCGTGCTGCTCAGTGAAAGTAGACTTGATAAAAAAAATGTGGTACATATACATGATGGAATATTACACAGCCACAAAGAAGGACAAAATTATGAACTTCACAGTAACTTGAATGGATTTAGAATCTATAATACTCAGTGATCTACCACCAAAACAAACAACTGAGTACCACATGTTCTTACTCATAAGCAGAACCTGAACGACTATCATAATCGACTATAGGAAAGGAATTGACAGTAGTGGGAAACTGCCAGGGGAGGTGAGGGGGCACACTTCATCAATAAGTTTACCTGATTTCAAGCCAGGTGAAGTGGGACCAAAGTGAGGCCAAAACTTTACCTGTACAATGACCATTTGGATACCTAACCCTGAGTTGTACTCCACATCTTTAAAATAAATTTTTTTAAAGAAAGAATGTGGGACTTAGATCTGGATTGTTGACATCAAATCCTGATACTATAATTTTCTAGGGTAAAATACTTAACCATTATGTTCTTAGGTTTCATAATCTCTAAAATAGAAAGAGTACCAGCCTGGGCAATATAATAAAACCCCATCTCAACAAAAAATGTTTAAATTAACCTGCCATGGTGTCATATGCCTCTATTCCCAGCTACTTGGGAAGCTGAGGTGAAAGAATCTCCTGATTCAAGGAGTTTGAGGTTGAAGTAAGCTATGATCATGCTAATGTACTTCAGCCTTGGCAACAGAGCAAGATCCTGTCTTTAAACTAATAATAATAATGATAAGAGTAATAGTATATCTACACCATGGGGTAATCTCTGTAATGGATTTTACACAGTACCTGGTTCAGAGTACATGCTGAATAAATTATATATTCTATCTATCTTTGTGTTGTCAATGGCTTATCTTACTTACATGCATCTCACTCTTCACCCTCTTCTAAACAGGCAACTGGACCATCTACAATTTCTCTTCTTACACTTGAATTCACATTTACTCTCACTGAAGACATTATGAAGCCTCAGAAAAGGATAAAAATAAATTTCATTAGGAAAAAGAGATGGTGGCGCATGTTTTATGACAGTTTATGCAGTGAGAAATGAGAAGCCCTGGGGAGATGTATTGTAAAATAGGGAATATCATATCATAGAGGAAACTGCAGGTAGATGTTCATGGGGGTGTTACTCTGCCCTTTTTGTGCTCCTGTTCTTGTCCTTTCTAAGGACCCAAGGTACATAAGCAAGAGACACTCCAAGCCATGTGGTGGTTGTGGGCAGGCTGATGGGAACATAGCAGCTGTCTAATCACTCCTTAGTTCGTGCATAAAAGCATGCTGGCATTCTAGCTGGCCTTTGTCATACTTGACTTCTGTTTACTCGCAATATAGATATGAGCATAGATTAATATGTATTTCAACCAAACTACATTTTGATTCACACTGTGCCAGGACCTGGAAGGGGTGCAACAATCTTGGTGAAATAACTTAATTACAACACAAGAAAAGTACATGATTAGATTGATTTCGATTGTGTTGGTTTATATTAATACAGTCAATTCTTTGTGTCCTTAATTTCTACATCAGGAGATTCAATGAATGAAAGATCAAAAATATTGTTTAAAAATGATAGAAATGACAATACAACAATAAAAATAATGCAAATAAAAGCAATGCAATACAACAGATATTTACATAGAATTTATATTGTATGAGGGTATTATTAATAAACTAGAGATGATTTAAAGTATACAGAAGGATGTGCATAGGTCACATGCAAATGCCCTTTATACAAGAGACTTAAGCATCCACAGATTTTAGTATTTGAGCAGGGTCCTGGAACCAATGCCCTGCAAGGTTATCGAAGGATGACCATACTATGGTCACTGGGGAAAGAGAATTAATAAAGTGAGCTAGAATAGTCTGAGAATATTGCAAGAAGGAGTTGGGTATTCACACTTAGTTAAGATGGAAAATCAGGAAAAATTACTTAAAAGTTGAACAGAGATTAAAATGTAGACCCCTAAATTGGGTGTTTTGTTGCTAGTTACACTGTTTCTGGCTATGGGGGATTAAAAGATTTATGCCAGATTTTTTAGTGTTGAGGCACTCAATACTGATAATAATGTTTGATCTTTTACGGCCACAGTTAATGTCTTCAACACATGTTTGAAGCTAAGGAGGAAAGGGGAGGTGAGCAGAATTGTAGAATAAATTCAGTATGGAGAACACAGCAAGAGAGCTGCAGAATGATACTTGGTTGGTCTGAAGTGCAGTGTTTTCTACCAGGAGTATTGTTGATATTCACAAGTTGTTTTTGGAGGCTGAATCTTCTGTAGGGTGAAAAGCAGGAAGGAAGCCCCTGGGAATAAGATTCCCATGGAGATCAGTCACCATCCTTTTAGCAGGCACTATCATGGGCTATGGAAAGCTGGGGTGATGCACAGGAAGATATGGTGAAAATCTTTTGGAATGGAAAAGTAACATCTTGTAAGGTCTATACCAAACAGAGATGATGACTAACGGTCATGAAAAAAATGGAAAGTAAGATAGAGGGAAGGGTATGACAAAATGGGAAGGGAAAGGAAAAAGGGAATAAGGAACAGAGGATAAAGCATGATGTAGGAGAGAATTTTTTTTTGTCTGCTGGCCTGTGTGATTTTTGGGTAAATTGATTTAAAGACTGCAGTTGATTAATCCACATGCTTGTTAAATGATTCCCTTAACATTTCTTTATGTTTGAAATGTTCCATTAATTTAGAAATTATGCAAAAAATATTAGCTCAAGAAGATGGTTCTTTAGGTAATTCCTTTATCTCCACTAAGAGGACTAACCAGATGTTAAAATTTTTTAATATTTGCTTTAGATTTTTTTAAAAAGAAAGTATTCATTATATAGGATATCTTGACCTCTCTTCTGAACTCCAGATTCACCTGCAAATTGGGTGTCTCCATCTGGCTGTCCCATGGGGACCTCAAACACATTGTGTTAACAGCAGAGCTGTTACTTCCTCCCTCCCAAACCTACTTCTTTTTCTGAATTCCCTTTATTAAAGAAGGAGACCATCGTTCATTAGTGGTCCATAAACTTGTTTCACGTACTTTGCCTGCCCCTCCATCATTAAGCTCATGTGTGCACAGAATGGTGCATTCAGCTTCCTCTTTGCCCTTCCAAATGAATCTTTATAAATAGGGAAACAACTTTGGTATCCACTCTTAAGCAGACAATGGGGTAACATGGCAGATTAAAATAAATAAATAAACAAAAAAAAAAGACATCTTGTTCTCCAAATCTTTGTCTCTACATATTTTGAAGTGTATCATGCTCTTGTTTCAGCTATCAGCTGCCTATAGCAAGAATCTTGACACCTTCCTCCTATACTTTAAGAATATATATTTCCAAGGAAAAAAAGCAGGATCACGAACTTGATCAGTTTCCATTATCTTCAAGTCCAGAAAAATTTAAATCCAAGGCTATGCCATATGTCAAAGAGCAGTGATTTGAAGATTGAGAGCTGCCTCTAAGGTATGTTTATTCTGCGTACATTGTGTTGCGTATGTGACATTTTCCCTCCATTTTATTGTATGCCTAGAATACTTTTCTTTCTTCAATGCTATCCTCTTATATCAGACATTATTTAGATATCTTTCGGAACTCTGCCTCTGCTGTTGTCCCAGTAGGGCTGGAAATCATTCTCTATGTGTCCATGGAGAATACTTTCACTCTTCCCTTATGAACACCTATGACTCAGTACTGTGATTGCCTGCTTCTTTAATTGTCTTCCCCCACACTAGAAGGCAAACTGGAACATCAGGGGTTTGTGTGTCTTGTTCATCATTGATTTCCCTGGGCATAGCAGAAACTCTTGCACTTAGCAAACACTCAGTGAATACTTGCAGATTAAATTAAGTCTTTTCAGCAGTTCCCAGATTCCTTCCTCTTTCTCTCCTTCACTATGCTACATCTGTGGCTGCCCAGCTTCTCAGAATCTCACATGTGGATTATAGCAGAACCTCCATCCCCCTTGGCCACCCCCTAATTCTCCCAGATAATTATATACACCAATGACAGATTCATATGCCCAAACTTTTCCTGTCACTATCTTGAAAAGCTTTTGTAATTGTTTTCTGTTGCCTAACAGATTAAGTTCAAAGTTCTTTCATCATTTCAAGACTAATGTTTGAGGCCTACCTAACTATACTAACTGGAGTATCTGTTCTTCCCAAATATGAACTCCTATCCTTACAGGCTGATTTCCTTACAAATTTCTCACACATGTTAGCATCAGGCTTACACCGTTTATTATTTTATTATTTGCTGTTTCCCCCAGCTGTCTCTCCATGTCTCTCTTCTAGCCATCCAAACCCTTCTCATTCTTCAAAGCTCAAACACAGGCCCATCTCCATGATGCTTTCTTTTAGTCATTCATGCATACATTAATCTTATAAACTTGCAGTCATCTCTGAAATATATAGCTGGTCATACAACATTAGTACTCTTTGATTTGTTTCTAATTTCATAGACAATATCCTCAACTCAATTTTAAGATGCTTCATATCAAGAATTACGCCTTGGAGTGGTGTATCAGAACCTGACCTAGCATGTTAGATTTATTGCTATGCTAGTCTTAAGCCTGTTTATTGATTGATATACCAGAAAATAGTCCCACATGTTAAGACACAAAAAAGCCATATAAGAATGATTTAAGGTATTTAAATTTAAGTACTTTCAAATAAAGTGTTACCTTGTTACCCAATGGAATAAGTAGAAGTTCCATACACCTCAACCCTAACGCAGGCAAATATTTTATAACAGAAACACAAGAACAGCAAATTGTGACTTTTGCCATGGATTGGGGAGCATCTGACATTGCAGCCTGGAGCTGCACTTGGCAACCCATGCATGTAGCAAGCAAGAAGAGATGGAAATTTGGACTGATGCTGAAATATACTAAGGGCCTTCTAGGATCCCTCCACTCTCTATTACTAAGCAAATGGAGAACAGGACAGGTCTGATTGCTGACAGGGTATTCACAAAAGAATGAGTCTCAATTCCAGCCCCCTGAGTACTTGAATCTAGTAGGGGCAATAGTGGAACACACAAATAACTGTAATGCCAAACAATACCTTTTAGATGTAAGAGGTACATGTATGGATGGATAAACTGCAGAAAATTCCAAGGTCTTGGTCTGGGATACTATAACAAAATGGAATGTCAGGAAGAGAAGCCATTATGAGAAACAAAGGTGCAAAATTAGGTCTTGAGTCCATTTGAGGTTAAAATCAAGGTGTGTTTAATTTTGTTGCGGGTACATAGAAGATATATGGCCTTGGTGGGAATGTAATTTGGGAAAGTGAGGGCGTAGAGGCAACAAGTGAAGTATGTAGATAAGTTGTCCAGAGATTCTGAGTTTTCCTGCAGATTTTTTTTTCATCTCTGAACTGATATTAATAATACTTGATTTCCACTTGACATGAAGTTCTGAGAATTATTCTTAGATCTTGAAAGTGCTTTATTTAACTTGTACTGATTAAGTATGAGAGTGGGCTTTCATTAGCCTGCTGAGAAGTTCCTGGGAGACTTTACTAGAGGGAAGAGGGCAGGAAGTTGCCTTCACCTCACGCTCAGGGCACTGCTGCTGAGAGGGGGTGGTGGCTTTGTCCCACTATGACCCCACTGGAGGACATAGAAGGGAGTGGCAAGACTTGGACTCATCAGAAACAATTCAGGAGTTGTACGTTGCACAATGGTTCTTCTTCTAGCAAACAACAAAACTGTAGAACAAAGCATCACCGATCCTAATTAAGAAAGTTCAGGTCAGCTCCTGTCAGCATCATCGTAGTTAGCCTACATCCTGTTAATAATACCTTGGTCTATTCATAGTTGAGTGCTTTTGTTTAAAATGCTTTTACATAGGTTGCCTCCATATTTATACTTATATGTACTCTAGTTAGATAAAGATGCCTGTTGGGAAACACTTTCTCTATTTTAAGCACTGAATTAGAGAAGTTACACTCACAAGCCTGGCATCACGGGTGTGTACCTGCGCAGTTATACACGATGCTGGGCTCAGAAGGGCCCTGCACTTGGTTTAGTGTTCTGTTGTTGCCATCTTGAAATTCTGAATAATTTTTTGCAAAAGGGGCTTTATATTTTCATTTTTCACTGGGCCCTGCATATTACGTACCTGGCCCTGTCCACAGGCTATTTTCTGTAATGCTTATACTATTCTGTGTGATAGGACTGTGGCTCACAGGGTAATTTGCCAAGATCCTGAAAGTACCTGAGTTGGTCTTTTCATTCTGACCTGTGCAAATCTCAAGCCTATGCTTTCGATTGATGCTTCTAGGTGAGCATTTATCACAGTGTGCTCACAGCCTACCTGCATCAGATTTACCCAAGGAACTTGGACACATGCAGATCTGCAATAAACAGATTCTGTGGGCAGGACCTGGCATTTTAATTCACTGCCCAGGTGATTCTTATATACACTCAAGTCTGAAAGCAAAAGCTCATCACCAACAGCTTCCAACCCTTTTTGGCCCCTAACTCAGGTTTAAAAAAAAAAACCCATTTTACATCAAGACCCAGGAAATACACATGACAAAAAGTCATAAAATACTACTTACCCTTACTTTCTGCCACTAGTGATTATTTTATTCTATTCTGATTCATTTTTTAAATGCTCACAGGGTTTTATGGTACAGATTATGAAAGTAATTTCTAAAATACGGTGTCTAGATGAAGAGGAAATAATTACATAAGAATTGAGTCTAAGACTGTAGAGAACCCAGGTCGAGAGTACAGAGAGAGCTTCTTCCACTTAGGGTTGCTTAAATGAGAAGTTGTTAAATTTTTTTTTATGGAGCTTTTTTGAAAATCTGACTAAAACCAGGGCCCCAGTTTACAGAAAAATTTACATAAGCACCTAGTTTCTTATATCTTTCAGGCGGTTTCTGAATCTCCCTCTTTTTCGGACTCCTAATAAATAATCCTTAATTTAACTATAGTGCTACTCAGAAACAGAAGTCAAGAGTGGGTGAACTCATTACATTATCATTACATCATGGAAGGAGGAGGACTTGAAGTTTCAGAAAGGTTTTTGTTATTGTTGTTTGTTGTTGTTGTTGCTGTTGTTGTTGTTTTAGCCTTAAAGTCATAAGCACATATACCCATTGGCCAGTCTCATTTATTTGTTATTTATCTGACATCCCAGGAATGTACTCATTAGAGAAAATGTTTGCCAAAAGATAAGGATGGCTACTTGGAAGCATTTTTTGAGGCGGCAGATGTCATTTATCAAAGTGGCAGAGGTCACTAAAACAAAGGCTAGGAAGGAGGGCAAACGCATATCTATAGTTCATATGGTTCTTTTGCAACCCTCTCCCCCACATCTGGACCTTGAATTTGGGCATGTAGTACCTGACATTCCATTTGGTTGTGTTTGAGTCTAAGCAACAGTCACAGCAAGTCTCAGGTACCTCCCCTAGATAGCCCAAGAGTGGTGTGCAACTATGGAGTTTATTGCAAATCTGCATGTGTCCAAGTTCCTTGGGTAAATCTGATGCAGGTAGGGTATTTAGCTTTCTTTACAAGAAGGCTATGCCTATTCCCAGTGATTAAGAAACTACTCAGATGTATCTCTAGACTTGAAATGGAGAAACAAGGATAAGAAGATGCTCTGGATGCTCAGAGATCAGAAGACGTCTCTGAATTCCCAGCATTAGCCATATCTCAGTCCTGCAGACTCCTCCATGCATAGTCATGCAGTCAGTGTTAAGAACATTTTTGGGGAATGCATAGGAAGAAATGACGGAAAGAGAGTTCAGGAAAGGTACTTAAAGGAGTGCTACTCAAAGTATGGTCAGTCCACACACTAGTGCCAAACCCTGAATTGTTCACTGTTGTTCCATGGTGAACTGAGTGTAAATTGAATGTTTAGCAATGTATAGAATTTGACAGAGTAAGTTTATGTCTATTGAATCCAATAATAAATTTGTTTTTATTTTATATGTCTACATTTAAAACTTAAAATTTTTTTTTACAAATCTACTTATTGTATTTTACAAAGATGTCATTCTCTACTGTGAGGTAGGAGTATCAATCTTCATTTAATAGATACCTCAGTTTGTATTCAGTTTCTACTGAGGCACAGAATACAAACATAACAGAGACACGTTGAAACCGGGAATTAGGCCCAGAGTTCCTATCATTCCATCATCTGGTATGGCTTAACATCTCCAGACCCCATTTCCTCCCCAGAGGAGATTCTGGGGGGTTGGGATTATGTTAGTTTATTGTTTAAAGCTCTTAGTATCACAAATAAATGGTCTATAAAAATAACAGGCAGCAAAGCAAAACAAGCATTTTTATTTAGTAATGCATTTAAGTATCTTACAAAAACAAGTTTCCACATGTCGAACTGCAAAATATTCTTTTGCTGCAAATAGTTGTGGTCTTTTTTTGGGAAAAAATGTCAAAAAATACACAATAAGACATTTCAACTGCAAATAAAGACTGTATTTCCCACTTAAGGAAATAGAAAGTCTGAGCTTTTCTTTTTTTCAACTAGTATTTATAGACTCAAGGGAGTGAGTGCTGCTAGGATTCAGAGCAGCCCAGAGGCAAGGAGAATTGAAAGGTCCCATTGGGAGAAAACTATTAAGGAGTTGAAAAGAGCAAGTGATGGTTCCCAGCATTATTTTAAAGCCAGCTCAGTAGATGCTCATGGTTCTACAGCAAGAAGTGAAGTTCTATTTGGGGAAAGACAATGTTCAGATATAAGCACACATAGTTGAGTCCTTAAATATTTTTTCACATGAATGTGTCTTCAGGGCTGCTTAAAACTTTGTTCCAGTTAAACGAAGCTACTTGTCATCTGTGTCCACAGCATGCTCATTCTTGCCTCCAATGCCTTTGCCCATTACATTCTCTTCAGAGAATGCCTGATTAACTCCACATATATTTGTCCTTTTTGTCTTATAAAACCTGGTTTACTGCTCTATTCCTTCAGAGAGTCTTCTCTAATTAACCCGTGTAACTCTGACTCAGTTGTTTCTCCATGGCCCTAATCTATGCGTTATATACTCTATTTCTAGGCAGGTATTTTCCTTTAATGCGGTTTTGACTTTGTGGAGTGTGTGTGTGCGTGTGCATGTGTGTGTGCGTGTGTGCTTGTGTTTGGGTCCTGGTGGTGGATGGTGAGATGTGATAGGTATGGGTCTGGTCTAACTAGATTGTGAACTCCTCAAGAGCAGGGACAATTCCCTCTGGTGACATCAGGGTGTGGTGAAATTGGACATATTTCATAAGTGTGTGTGAGACGTCAGGCAACACCCATGGGATTGCTGTGGGGATTAAACAGGTGATAAACATGAATTGAAGGTACTCGGTAGGTGTTAAATAATAGGAAGGCTTCTAAGTTTTTTTATGATTCTAGTACAAGCTTTAGTATGTGAGCTCTTCCTTCCTGATTACTAGTTGATTTCCTTGCTATTGCTGTTATGGCTGCTTAATAGAAATGGCCTACATTTATTCTTCTGAGACAAATAGATGGTCATTAAAACCAATGCTGACACTTAGGACACACCCTGTCTTTCACTAGCTACTTAACCTCCTTGGGCAGGTGGTTACAGGCACACCTCATTCTATTGTGCTTTACTTTATTGCACTCTCCACAAGACATAGCATTTTTTACAAAGTGAAGGTTTGTGGTAATAATGCATCAAACAAGTCTATCAGCATCATTTTTATAATAGCATGTGCTCATTTCATGTCTCTGTGTCACATTTTGGTGACAATATTTCAAACTTTTTTTTTTTAGTCAGAGTCTCACTCTGTCACCTAGGCTGGAGTGCAGTGGCACGCTCACGGCCACCGCAGCCTTGACCTGTTGGGTGCAGGCGATCCTTCTGCCTCAGCCTTCCAAGTAGCTGGAACTACAGGCATGCATCACCATGCCCGGCTAATTTTTCTTGATTTATGGTAGAGACAAGGTCTCACCAAGTTGCTCAGGCTGATCTCGAACCCCTGGACTCAGGCAATCTTCAAACTTTTAAATTATTATTATACCTGTTATGGTGATCTGTGATCATTGATCTTTGATGTTAATATTTAGTTGTTTTGGAATACCACAAACTTTGCTAATATAAGACAGCAAATAATCAATAAATGTGTGTGTTTTGACTGCTTCATCAACCAGCTATTCCTCCATGTTTCTTCTTCTCCTCAAACTTCCCTATTTCCTGAGACAAAACAATATTAAAATTAGGTCTTTACGTGTTCAAGTGAAAGGAAAAGTCGTATGTCTCACTTTAAATCAAAAAGTAGAAGTGACTAAGCTTAGTGAGAAAAGCATGTCAAAAACTGAGATAGGCCAAAAGCTGGGCCTCTTGCACCAAATAGTTAGCAAGTTGTAAATGTAAAGGAAAAGTTCTTGAAAAAAATTAAAAGCACTATTTCAGTGAACACACAAACAATAAGAAATTGAAACAGCTTTATTGCTGATATGGAAAAAATTTGAGTGGTCTGGATAGAAGATCATTCCCTTCAGCCAAAGCCTAATCCAGAGCAAGGCCCTAACTGTCTTCAATTCTATGAAAGCTAAGAGAAGTAAGGAAGCTGCAGAAGAAAAGCTGGAAGCTTGCACCGGTTGGCTCATGAGGGTTAAGGAGTGAAGCTGTCTCTAAAACCTAAAAGTTAATGGCAAAACAGAAAGTGCTGATGTGGAAGCTGCAGCAAGTTTGCCAGAAGATCTAGCTAAGCTCATGGATGAAGGTGGCTACACTAAACAACAGATTTTCAATGTAGACAAAATATTGGCTTCACAACTTCAAAGGACAGGCTGACTCTCTTGTTAGGGGCTCACGCTGCTGGTGACTTTATGTTGAAATCAATACTGTTTACCATTCTGAAAGTCCTAGGCCCTTAAGAATTGTGCTAAGTGTACTCTGCCTTTGCCCTATCAATGGAACAACAAAACCTAGATGACAGTGCATCTGTTTATAGTATGGTTTGCTGAGTATTTTAAGCCTACCATTGGGAACTATTCCTCAGGAAAAAAAATATTCTTTTCAAAATATTACTGCTCATTCACAGTGCACCTAGTCACTCAAGAGCTCTGGTGGAGATGTAAAGAGATTAACGATTTCATGCCTGCGAACACACCATTTATTCTGCAGCTCATGGACCAAGGAGTAATTTTGACTTTCAAGTCTTATTGTTTAGGAAACACACTTTGTAATGCTATAGCTGCCATAGATAGTGATTCTTCTGATGAATCTTTGCTAGGTAAATTGAAAACTTTCTGGAAAGAATTCACCATTCTAGATGTCATTAAGAACACACATGATTCACGAAAACAGGTCAAATTATCAATGTTAGCAAGAGTTGGAAAGTTGGTTCCAACCCTCATGGATGACTCTAATGGGTTCAAGGCTTCAGTGGAAGAAGTAACTGTGGATGTGGTGGACACATCAGGAAAAATAGAATTAGAATTGGAGCCTGAAGATGTGATTGAATCACTGCAATCTCATGATCAAACCCAAATGAATGAGGAGATACTTCTTATGGATGAGCAAAGAAAGAGGTTTCTTAGATGGAATCTAATCCTGGTGAAAATGCTGTGAACATTGTTGAAATGACAACAAAAGATTTAGAATACTACATATACTTAGTTGATAAAACAGCAGTAGAGTTTGAGAAGATTGACTTCAATTTTTAAAGAATTTCTACTGCTGGTAAAATACTATCAAACAGCATCACATGCTACAAAGAAATCTTTCATGAAAGGACGGGTCTACCTAACACTCAATTATACACCACATCTTTAAAATAAAAATTAAAAAAAGAAAGGAAGAGTCAATTGATGTTGCAAATTTCATTGTTATTTTATTTAAATAAATTGCCACAGCCATTCTAACCTTAGGCAACCACCACAGAGATCAGTTAGCAGCCACCAACATCAAGAAAAGACTCTGAAAAGCAGAAAAGATTACTGCCCTTTGAAGGCTCAGAGGATCGTTGGTATTTTTAGCAATAAACTGTTTTTTAATTAAGGTAAGTACGTTTTTTAGACATAATGCTATTTCATACTTAATAGACTGCAGTATAGTGCAAACCTAACTTTTACATGAACTGGAAAACCAAATATTTTGTGTGACTCACCTTATTTCATGTTCATTTTATTGGTACGGTTTGGAACTGAACCTAATATCTCTGAGGTATGCCTGTAGTCAAAATTCTTTTCTCAACTATCAACCAGGAAAAGTTTATCTCCATTTCGGGATATAAGTGCCTTTTCCTTGTCATTTTCCCCAACACATGCCCTCTAGGCTGTATGTTTCATGTTTGCATGATTTCTTTCCTAATTCCAGCTTGTTGTTGGTTTTAATTCTGATCTGATTTTATCCATACAAAAATATCAGACAAGCCTATATAGTGCAGTTTGGCTGGGATTCTGCCTCTATGACCAGACCTGATTTTATTTCACATTTGTAGTAGAATAATTTCACAGAAGTTGTTCACATAATTTTATGTCCTTAATACTCCCCTCCTTTTCTCTGTTGCACTTATGCTCTCTTATTCAGAAGACTAGAAAGAGTTAAAAGGAAGAGAGATGTGAGATATAGATGTGGTAGTCAGCAATTATTATGCAGGCACCCATATGTACATGTGACAGGCACAGAAATGAATGAAAAGAGGGCTGGGTTTGGGGCTGGAGGATATAGATTTCCAGATCAGCTTGTCATGACATGTTATGCTACAAGGCAAATCTTTTTTTTTTACCTTTTGAGCCTTGGTTTCTTTGGGGAATATACTAAGAACAGTTGTCTGTTAACAAGAATTTTAGTATGGGTTACCGCAGATAATGTAAACAATGGACTCTGGAAAACCCACATAAACATTAGCTCTTAATGAGGATGATGATGGTGTATATTGGTGAGTCTATATGAAGCCCTTTCTTTGCCTTCCTTTGCCTCTAGAGCCCTTTGGATACTTACCAATATCACTGCATTTTGTTCTTAAAGTTTTTGTGTCATTCTATTAAGGCTGCACGTTTCTTAACTGCATGAACCATATGACCACATGTAGAACTGATTATAAAACAAGAAGCGCATATCTTGAAATAGTCAGTTTTCAAAGTTTTGTGCTTGAAAAGAGGCTGTCATTTTTCAATGTTTTAAATGCTTTTTTAAGGAATGATCCAGCTTGATGAATATAAAACATTATTGTTTTTACTGTTACATGTCTATTGTTTGATCAAACATGGGATTATCCAATTTAATTATCCATACTACTCATCAAAGTTGTTTCTGAATGACTCAACATTAAAAATAAACCATCAAAAGATAAAGATTTACCACCATCAAGAATACACAAAAGATTGGGCCATAGGTGTCAGAGGCTCTTGCAAAATAAATTCATAAGGTAAAACATCACAGCAGTGGATTAAATAATATATTTCTTCAGAGTGACTACTTTGAAAGTTCAGCTTAATTTTTGCTATATAAGTCTTGGTGTATTTACGAAAAAATTAATTGCGGCATGTTAGTATTATACCTTGTACCCAGCTCCTCTTAGAATAGAACTGAGTGCATATAGTATGTGCTCAGTAGTATGCAATTGTTTGTGGTTTAGTGTTAAGAGTTTGATATGAGATAAGTAAATAGCAATTACAAAGAAAATATATTTTTTCACATGTAAGTAATCCCGAATTCTAGCCATAATAATCTTCTGAGATGCATCTTCCATGATTTTAAGGCTTTTAAAAAGAGACATTTAGAATTTTAGAAATGTAGATACTTGCTTTAGAACTAAAAAAGGAAGAGATTGGTAAATAATGGACAAAGTTAATATGAGAATCTTGGCAATTGAGCTCTTAAGTAATGGATGGCAAGTGCCCAATGGGTGACTATAACAATAGATTAAGGAACACTTAACCTGGTTCTTCCCTTATGAATGGGGGTAAACTAAGATCATCTGAAAGAAATCTAGGATCTGAAAGCATATGTTCACATTCAGGAAAATGATTAAATCTGCTATTCTTTCCTCTAATTTAATTAATTGAGCAACTTCCCTGGGGTAGGCAATGTGCTGGGCATTGGAGATAAGTATTGGGCAGAATACTCACAATGTTCCCTATTAGTCATTACTATTACAGCTCTGAAAGAAAAGTGTACAGTAACAGGGGATTTAAGTTCCAAAGGATGGATAGGGAAGAACTTTCTAAAACTTTTTTTTTATTTTAAAAAAGTAATGCTAAAATGGTTATAAGATAGACTTCTATTTACTGTATGACTTTTGCTGAACTACTAAAATATTGTTTATCTGGAGCTCATAGAAATAGGAGGAAGAAAATTACCAGTTATTGAAGATAAAGCAATTCATAATAGTGAAATATAGTAAGTCTACTGGTGTCAATTCAATAAAGCCAAGGTAATATTACAAAATGAAGGCTAATACAAGCCACTCTCTCAGGAAGACGTCTTTATTATGGTTTTAAAGTACCCAAGCTAGTTGTGGAACCAGTTGAAGCTGTTTATACAAAAACTTATTGGAGAAAGGCTAAGATATTAAAAGAGAAAACAAATTACCGTTGGATTGGAGAAAATATCTAGCTGCTGCAATTCATTAATTAAAAAAATTTTTTTTTTACTTGGGTGCTTGTGTTTGTTTAAAGAAAAAAATAATCAATGCATAACATAAAATGTTATTTGTATAACGAGGTCTTCTTCTGATTTTGAACTGTCTAAACACTGAAAGTAACTATAAAAATGTAAACTTCATGTGGGTGGGTTTTTTGGTCTATTTTGTGTACTGTTTTTCCTGAAGAGTTTATAATATTGCCTGACATTAGCAGGACTCAATATTTTTAAATAAATGAATGAATGAAGAGCAAAGTAACAAATTGTGTCAATATTTATATAGAAAAGAAAGGAATAATCAAAATGTAAGTGATGTAATATTTAATATAAAAAATAATTAGAAGAGATTGAACAAATTGAGTTATAAAAGGAAACTACAAAACTAATGTTTATACTAACAAAGTAAGTATAAAAATATAAGGGAACAATTCACTCAGTATGTTGTCCATAAAATAAAATATTCAAATTGCAAGACTGCTTAAAAGTGTATTGAACTGTATTATGTTTAATTTGTGTCACAATTGCTAAGTGAAAGATAGCCAAACTCTTAGTTAAGGGTGGTTACCATAAGAGTCTCAAAGGATTGTTTTGCTTTCTATGTTACATTACAAAACTACAGTTTAGAAGGAACAATAATGTGGGTGTATCCACACCTATACATTATGAATCTATGGGTAACCATTGTCTCTTTACTTGAAGATGATGCTATGAATGTTGATTTTCACTTGCATTTTTCCAACTTTGCTAAAGACCAGTGTGTAACTCACCACCAATAGTCACATCCATGCGTCTTTTTTTTTTTTTTTTTTTTTTGAGTTGGTGTTTTACTCTGTTGCCTGGGCTGGAGTGCAGTGGCACATTCACAGCTCACCACATCTTCAACCTCCTGGATTTAGGAGATCCTTCTGCCTCGGCCTCCCAAGTAGCTGGGATTATAGGCACAGGCCACCACGCTCAGCTAATTTTTTTAATTTTTTTTTTTTTTTTTTTTTTTGGTAGAAATGAGATCTTGCTATGTTGCCTAGGCTGGTGTCAAACTCCTGTGCTTAAACAAACCTCTTGCTTTGGCCTCCCAAATTGCTGGGATTACAGGTGTAAGCCACCGTGCCCTGCCTCTGTGTGTCATGCTCTTTGTTTTAATGTACCAATTTGCACTGCCAAGTGATGCTGTTGATAATCAGTCTGCTGAAAGACTTTTGCTTAGGAACAACCCCTCTCCTTCAATTCTTGATGACTGTACCCTGGGGTTGATCTTCCAGCTCTTTTGCCTCTAGCACTCCATTGCCATGTTATTTCATTTTTGATTTTTCAATGTACTTCAACTGACTAAGTACTTGCTGTTAGTACCTTGGTTTATGCGGATACTTATGTAAAAGACTGTTCTGTTGAAATATCAGTGATCAGCAATTCCTATGTATAAATGAAAATGAATGATTACAGTAAAATCACAGAGCAGTACTATGTTAAGCTTCCACTCTATAGAAGATGGAACATTTTGCTACCCAGTCAGCGACATTTATTGGGAAGATATTTTGCATACTGTGTGAACTTTTACCTACTCGTATAGCTCCTGGCTGTAAACTTTAATTGTTCGCCTATATTTTTAATTCCTAAATGATGCTTCTTAGAAATTCAAAACAATGTGGAAGTGCAGGCAAATTTACAACATGGGAGGGTTGATTTAGAAAATATAGATCATTTAGAAAATTGAGCATCTACTAATTATTAACACTAGGCACTATGCTTGGCTCCAGGGAAAAATAATTAAATATTACCTATTCCCTTTCTCTTCCTAGATCACAGTTAGGGAACCAGACAGATACACAGTGCAAGGAGAACCACAGTAGAAGAATGTCCAAGGTACAGAGTTGGTGTAGAGAGAATGATTAATTAACTCTGTTGGCTATGAGGAGGAATAGGGGTGCCAGAGAAGGGTTTCAAAAGAAGATTTTAAAAGATCAACTCTGAAGCCATCAAGAAGAAAAGAGGGAAGGACATTTCAGGAAGACAGAACAGATAACACAAAGGCACTGAAGATTCAAACAATATGATGTGTTCAGGGGAATTCCAAGCAGTACAACATTGCTGACCCTAGAGTATGTGTGGCGTGTGGGGACTGGAAGGAGAGCAACAGCAACATCTCTTAGATGGAGATTGTATTTGTGAGGTGTGGAGTAGCACAACCGAAAAAGTGCATTGGGCTGATTCTTGAACTGACACACACACACAACTGATGGATATGAAGACAAGCATAGGTTAAACAATCACAGGACTTTTTAGTCTGTCTATTACCAGATGCACAAGGCAGCAGGCTTAGTTTTTAAAATACAATATATCTTTTCTCTTGAGGCCCTTGTCCATTTCAGAGTAGTAAATGTTGACGGACAATTAAAATGTACCTTGATGATGACAGCATGAAATCAGGATGCGGTTTCCATGTATCTCTTTAGCTGGGACAGCTTTTTGTTACCTTACAGAATTGTTCATCTTGTAGTTTTCTTGTGTGGTTAAATGAAAAATGTAAATAGTCTTGTGGTACCTGGAACAAAGTATATCCTCAATAAATAATTATTGACTGGCCAAGTCTATCAGACATTAGATACATTTAAAGCACATAATAGAAGAAATTTGCAGTTTTAAGTGTTTACTATTAACTCTGCTGAATCTGCCACATTTGATCAATTCTTTACGAATGACTACAATCTGTTAATGTTCATTTGTATGAATTCAACTTGTTTCCAACTTAGTTTTTTAGAAATAATATTATAAGGTGGATTGCTGCTAATTTTTAGATGAAGAATATTCCTTTAGACCAGCACAGCTTTGCATGTGGTAGAGCAGGACCAAATAAATGTTTGTTGGGTAACACTCTACCACAGAATGGACTATTAATAGCTTTTAACTAATGACTTAGATTCTTCAGCAACTAAACCTTTTAATTCTTGATTTTGACCATATAGGAAAGTACTGTCTAACAGAGATATAATGTTAATCACATATATAAGTTTATATCTTTTAGTATCCACATTTGAAAAAGGGAAAAAAGAAACAGTCGAGATTAATTTTAATAACTTTATTTAACCTAATATATCAAAATATTTGATTTAAACATATAATAATTATAATATTTATTAATGAGATATCTTATTGGCTTTTTTCCTATTAAATATTTAAAACTATGGTGTGCATTTTATACTTACAGTACATTCCACTTTAGGTGATAAATTTTCATCAGAAATATTTGACTATATTTAGATTTCAGAAAATTTATAGTTGAAAAGGTAGATTTATATACTTATATTTTTTACGTCATTTAAAATTTTTCAAACACTGAATCAAATTAGTTTTTAAATTTTAATTAAGTCAAATTAAAAATTCAAGGAACATGTTAAGTGTTCAACAGCTACATGTATCGAGTGCCTATAGTATTGGACAGTGCAGTTCTAGAGAATTCTATTCCACAGGGCTGGTAGTGAGCAATGTTCTATTACCACATTTCAATGTAGTTTAGCACCTTGTAGATCTTTATTTCTTTTGTTTTGTCAGTACTTCAATTTTCTTCTGAAGCTATTATTACCCTAACATATTAAGTTAGAAACTTCTGAATTGAATATGCCACATGTGGTTAATAAATCTAAAGAAAATTACGCAAAGCCTTAAAATATTCCTTTTGTCATTTCTTCATAGTCACAGACACAGAAGCTATATATAGTGACATAAGAAAATTTTGCTCATAAGCATTTTATTATTAAGGACTATGGCTAAACAGCTTTAATTCCATCACAATACTGCCTTGTGCCATTTCAAGGGGAGAAGAACTCACATAGGGGTGAGTACATACTCAATAACTCCTTTTTAACAACAGAATGACTTTTTTTTAACCTATGCAAAGTGCATTTTCACTTAGTTTTCAATATTTGTCAAGCCTAAAGTTGTAGGTATTAATTAGGATTATTTGAATGCCATTTTAAAAATAGAGTTGTTCCTAATCTATCTTGTTAGCTAGAATGACTCCCTTTGACTGTAGTTTCATTGTTATTAAACTTTTTGAGGGAGTTGACTTAAGTAGCCCTTTGTATTATTATGTAATATTCAGGAAAATTTCAATATGTGAGCAAAGAGTAGCAAATAAAGATAAAAAAATTTGTGCATGGTCTTTAATGTGTGCTATAAAGTCTGTGGAAGCCAGGGTACCAGAATCCTGGGCCCATCTTTTGAGTTCTGTCTCTAGTTAGCCATTACAACTTACAGGGGTGACTCTCCTGTGGGTTTCGTGACTGGTGCAAGATTGAACAGTACCACATATTCCAGTTATTTTCTTCTGTATCTTATCAATCTGGTGCATCTGTGATCGCAAATAAGTCAACTTAGTGGAATTTTGTAAAATGGAAACAAACATGCCTCAGGGTCACCATGATGATAAAGATATAAGATAATATGTGAGTACACTTTGAAGAGCAAAATCCAAGCTACCAGCTGAAGGACGGATTCATGTTCCAATGGTGTTGAACACCCTATCACAGAAGGTTGTTTATTCCCAGGTTAACTTACACAGTACTGTAACACAAGGTACTCTTGTGTGGCTGCAGCAGTCAATGGTGACACTGACATTGTATTAGCAGCCCCTATAGGCAGTGGTGACCAGAAAAGCACAAGATTATATCCTTGCAACTTCAATATACCTTGGTGATTTGGGATCTTGGCAGAAGGAATGTCAAAGCTAGACATTCTGGTAACACATAATAATTCAGGATGCAGTCTTGAAGTTTTACAGCCTAAATTCTGTTTGAGAAGTGTTGACCATCAAAGGAATCCTATGATTTTCATCCGCTTTGCGAAACTGGGAGGTGCTTACAAGATAAAATGCTAAAGAAGTAAATACATAGAGGTGTTCCAGAAGAGAATATATACTGGATGATTTTTTTTTCTCAGAAGATCTTTGTTTGCTATTTTTAGGTCTTTTGGATCCATGCTTTAAGGGTCAAGTGTTAACTTATCAAAAACAACCTTTAATGAGTCAGGATAAAAACCATCTGGTGGAGGGATTCTTCCTTCAGACGGATGAACTTCAGGAGAGAGGAGGAATTTCCCACCATCATAAGAATCCCATTGGAAGCTTATGGAAGAAGCTCAAAAATCCCATTGGAGGTTTATGGAAGATTAAAAAAAAAAATCTATCCTCTTCCTATCACTCCTTTTATCTTCCTGCTCATCCATGAAAGGAAGTGAAAAAATATATATATTGGAAAGAAGAAGAATAGAAAGAGGGTAAGGTTTTTGTCCTAGAGGCCGAATGCGCAAAATATAAGCTCTCAAATGACATAGGAAAAAAAGCAGCGTTGCTTACAAAAGGCTAGGGGTCCTGAACAATGCACTATAGACATGGATGTCTGCAGGATGTAAGGAGGCAGGTGGGTGGAGGTGTGAGGAAGCCACCTGGAACGGGGAGGACAGTGCCCCAATCAGAGACAGCTCTCCACCCTTACTAAACAAGCTAGCCTAAGTGACACTTCCTTGTGTCCCAGGAAGTGACGATCAGCCAGTGTAGATGCTGTGACTCCCGGGTCTCACTCGCTCCGAGGGGTGCTGCGAAGCGCCGGGAGACCTTTTCCTCCGGCCCCGATCCCCAGGAGGCCACGCCGTCGGGACCTGAGCTCCTTGTGCTGGGGATCCTCCTGCCGCCCATCGGAGGCTCCTGGCGCTTTTGGGGCTTTTGTGCCCTTTGGCCAACTCTGATGGTGACCCTGAACCTAGCCGCTCCTGGAGAAGAAGAGGACTGAAAGAGGGCTCGGGCGGGGACGGGAATTGAGAAATCGTGGAAACGGGGGCGGAGTGGAATTTAAGAATGACAAAAGTCCCGAGGCAGCAGAGAGGACTGTGGGATCCAGTGTAGGACTGTACCCCAATGAAACCGACAAAAAAAAAAAGGCCACTTATTTACATCAGCTCCCTGTCACCCCAACTCGGCAAAACCCAAACCCGAATAAAAATAAAACCACCAGAGGCTCTTAGACGACCGTAAACTCTGCGGGTGGGGCAAGGCACAAAAATAAACCCAGGGCCGGCCCGGCAAGAGCGCGCGGGAGGAGGAGGCGGAGGCGGCCCCGCATCCCTAATGAGGGAATGAATGGAGAGGCCCCCTCGGCTGGCGCCCGCCCACCCGGCGGCGGCCGCCAAGTGCCTCTGGGCGCTGCGTGCCGCGCCCGCCGCTCCGCGCGTAGCCGGCTCGGGCCGCTGCTCCGGACCGAGGCGGTGGCGGCGACCGCGCGGACCGCGCCGGGACGTTCGCGCCGGGGGCTCGGGGCGCCGTCGCCGCTGGGCCCCGGGCGCGTGGATGCGGCTGGGCCGGGCGGCGCCGCTCACCTGAGGCGGGGAGCGGGGCGCGGCGCGGGCGGCGCTGTCAGGGCCGCGGCTCCTGACGCCGAGGCGCGCTCGCCGGGACCAGCCAGGCAGTGATTTGAGGCGCCGGGCTCCCCTTCACTCATGGCCCGGGGAGCCTAGCGGGGCCCAGCCGCCGCCTCCCGGCTCCCCTTCCTCGCCTCCCGCCCCTCGGCGCCGCATCCTGCCAGCCTCGCCGCCCGGCCCGCGCCGGGCTCTCGCCTCGCCCGGAGCCCTCCCTCGCTACTGTCCGCGTCCCCCGGCGGCGCCGCCGCGGGAAGCGGCTCCCCCTCCCCTTCCTCCGCGCCCTCTTCCCCATCTCCCCCGCCGGGGCCGCTTGTTGCACCGCCCCGCCGCCTGCGGGAGCCGCTCGCCCCGGCCCCGGCCTTGTGCTCGCTTCCGCACCCCCTCGCTCTCGTCCCCGGGGCCCGCACCCCAGCCCGGACGGCGAGACCCGGGCCAGACCCCGCTGCCCGCACAAAATGTCGGCCCGGACGCCATTGCCGACGGTGAACGAGCGGGACACGGAAAATGTGAGTAACTGGAGCCACCCCCGGGAGCGGTGGGGGAGAGACCCTCATCCGACCTCACTTCCCCACCCCCCGCCTCCCGGCTTGGGCCGTCCCCCCGCGCGGCCACCCGCGGCAGGGTCTCCACCTGGAGCCGGGCATGACCCTCGCCCACCGCTCAGCCCTATTCTTCATTCCAACCCCTTTTCGCTTCTCTCCCGTCAAGGGTGAGGGTGGGCGAAGTGAGTGGCGCCCTCTCGCTTGGAGGTGATCTTCCAGGAGCGGGTGGGGTGATGGAGGGCAGAGAGGCAGAATGAGACGGCCCAGTGGGCATCCAGGATTGCTTTATTTCTGCCCTGCATTCTGTTTCTCCGCCCGAATGAATATTTGCTTTAGGATGACAGACAAGCCTCGTACACTCTTGCTTTTCTGGATCTTTCACTCCTTTGCACACCCCCTTCCCCCGCATTGCCCCATGACTTTGCTTTTTGTATTATTGTGTCCACGTTTTGGGTCACGGGCACCACAGGGAGAAGGAGAGGAATGAAAGTAGAGCTGTGTGTGCATGTGTATATGAGTTTATACTGCTGTGATACTCTTCAGTCGAGATGAGTAGCAGCATTTCGTGAACAGACAGCATCTGTGGCCCTAGGGTTACAACAAAATGTTTAAAAGCCATATGAAGCCAAAAGCTTTTTAATCTCTTCTTCAAGTCTGCGGTAAAGATTCAGGGCAGGTTTTACTTTAAATACCTCTCCTTCTTCTTGGAGTGTCACAAGGTACATTTCTTTGAAAGAAGAATTTTCTGTGTCTTTGATCAAATTGCCCTCAGGAGTTTTTATCAAGATACAGATGTCCCTGGTGTTTAAACTCTTGAAAACTAAAAGAACAAGACCAGTTGTATTTCCACCTTCGGAAAAGTACAGTTGTGTGTGTGTGCAAGTTCCTTTGTGGCAAAGGTTTTTTGTTTTTGTTTTAAACCCTCAAGACCTGTAAATAGGGCCTTGGCTGATTTTCCGGCTGATTTTAAGAAGCTAGAGGGGTACTAAGTTTGAGTCTGCTGTCCAGAGCTCTCTGCTTATCTAGTTAACTCATCAGCCCTCCAGCTTTTGATGTACCAGTGACTTCATAGGGTTGGTAAAATAAAATAGTGAAGTGCTTTGGTGTTCTTAGACAAAAGGCATGAAAGGAGGGAGAGAGGCTCACTTCTGAGTTGTTGGAAGGGGTCTAAAGAGATTATTTAATCTTGGAGTGTAGGGGAGCACAGAAACAATATAATTATATGACGGAAGAGGAATTCTAGTAAGAGACCATTGTTAGAGGACCCACGAAGATGTTTCAGATATGCTTTTGTCCTCTCTAGTATTGTGCATTTAAGATGGTTAAAGATAGTGCAAGGCTGCTGCTTTCATAAATCATAACTTAATTTACATCATAACTATTTTACGAAATACATAATTGATACATAATTTTGATTGAGAGATTGAACAAGGTCAGAGAAAAAGATGAAAAATTTGGTTTAAGGTGATTTTAAAGCCGAGTTGGCACAATATTTTTCTAGCAGGAACTCTAAAAAAATTCCTGTCGTTCAAGAGTGTGAATGAAAGTAAGACAGATTATGACCTTTGTTTTTATTAGCAAAATACTGTATGTATTAGCCTAGGAGAAGGGGGAAAATACATTGTTTTTGTTTTCTTTTGGATGTTTGACTATTATAGCTCTTCTCATACTTGTATGTATAAGGTATAGACATGAGATAGCATTATAGAAATATGCATCAAGAAATAGTATCAATGTAAGACCGAAAAAAGAGAGAGATTTTAAAGCTAAGCAATAATAGTATGATAAATTTTGTTGTGAGTGCCTTCTGAAAATGATTATGCTGTATAAACTCATCTGTTCAGTACCTGAACATGTTATTTCAAAGTCAGTTTTATGGTCTTGTCCCTTATTGTGTTGTCCATCATGATTTCTCCATCTAACTTACTTTACCCACATCCTAATTTTCTCCTAATAGCTGTGGAAAATATCTCTTATACTTTGGCTGTTAAGTAGTCAGTTTGTTTGCACCCAGCTCTCTTTTTGAGCTGGAAAGGGGTACAGCAATAGTTTTTAAGACAAGGCCTCTCCCCTCATGGAGCTTACAGAAGAGACAAATGTAATTGCAAACAGCATACAGTAGAAGACATTGTGTAAATAAGGCTAGATTGGTTTATGTGTTATAGGTGTTTATCAAAGGCACTGCTACTGATGGCTATTAAATCACCATTGGTATCTGTCTTTATTCTCTGGTTGATAGTAAATGACTTTATCTCTTCTTTCCTCTCATTGATGAAATCAAATAGCAAACCTGCTTGTTAGCTAATAATGCCAGCATGGCAATCAAAATGTACATTTGTTTGTAGTAATTTTCAATTAAATGACATTTTAACAAATAGTTATGAACATTTTAATCATATGACTATTAAAGTGTTCTAAATCCTTTGGAGTATCAAGGATAGTAACTAAAAATATTTTACTACCTTTAGAAATTAAAATCAACACATACTGTCATTTAAAAAGCCATCTTGGTATTTTGCTGTAATTTGCAGTTAATGGAAAAATTTATTTGGTCATACATGTAACATTTTGATTTTGTATCCTTGGAATATGCAATATCTACCCTTCCCAATGTCGCTAATATATAAATAGGATAAATTAAAACATTCAAAAGTGAAATGTTATATAGCACTGATTTCTTATGTACTACTACCATACATAGTAGAGTGAGAAAGAATTGCTTTTCTCTGAGAACATTCTGTGTTTACTTTTTCAGGGGTATTTTCTTAAATGAAAGATTTGTGCGTGACTTATTAATGGCCTCAAGTGGCTAAATACAACAGAACAACCAATGCTTAACTTTTAAGGCAATAAACACTTGGTAGTAAAAAAATACATGTTGCAGATAATGGAATCTGTGCAAAATATGTTTGATTTTAGGTTTTAAAGAGTAAGTCCAGAACAAGAATGAGTATTTGAAAGATTTCTCCTTTTTTCCTTTTGTTTGATTACACTTGGGTAATTCCAGCATGGATATAGATAATATATTAACATTACTCTTTTACGCTTTTTAATGAAACAAATTTTAGTGTTTGGAAAAACTCTGATTATGCTAATTTTTATGGATCAAAAATATTCAGGCTAGATTTGTGTGATGAAATTGTGGTCATTATGAAGAAAAGTAACTTGATTGACTATTTTCGGGAATGTTTTAAAATTGAACTTGGTTTGTTTAAAAAATTTTTAGTTAAAACAACTTTTGATGGAGAGCCTTTTGATAAACCTGAAGTTCACAGTGATGATTGTAACAAGCACTTAATATAGCTAAGGTGGCCTATGGGAATCATTGTTAATAGTGTGAAAAGGTGAGAGGAAGCATGCTTTTGCCACTACCGTTGGGTTTCTCAGCATGTGTGCATCCCTCATGTGTCATAGTACCTATCACGTTGCATTCTACATGCTGCCTGACTTTGTCTCCTTCAGTCTGTGTTGCTATTGCCCAGCACAGTGACTAGTACATGAGATCAGTGCTATAGCATTCCCTTTGAATTTTTTCATTTATCATCAAAATACATTAGTGACATTGGTAAGGGTAGCAATTAAATATTACAATCTGAGAGGCTGAAACCTTCAGAGAGAATATTTAGTGACATGCCGAAGGTTATGATGAATCTCTAATATCCACTATTGCTTTATTCTTGCTGTTTCTTCTTGGAGGTGGGTTTTTGTTTGTTTTGTTTTTGTCTTAGAGATTTTAGAAGAACATATGCAATGATATAAGATGCTGTATTAGAGGAAGAACAAGATATACCATCCTTTTCTCTAATTCTGAATCTTTACTATTTCCTCTGTCTAGAGTATCCTGCACTTATCCCTTCATATTAAACTTGACAAATCCTTTATGGCTTGGCTCATTGTTTTAACAAGACTTCTGAAATGATTACAGCCGTCACTGCTCCCTTTTGTAGAGGGAAACACTTGTGTATGTATATAGTCCATACCTGGTCTCCAAAGTAGTGTTGTGCAGGGCAGTTCACTGTGAGAAGAAATATCTTTAATGTCTATCACTTCACTTCTGACCTACATGCTATTATTATGTCTTCTTTTTTTAAGACCCAGCTTATATTGAACTAGCTATGTTACTTTAAAGTTATTATTTTTCTTCTTCCTTCTCAGAGTTTCCTTTGGGGGTCATTTTTCCTTTTCTTGATGAACATCTTTAGAAGTTCTTTTCATGAGGAGGGATTGTTATTCATAAACTTTCTCAAGTCTGAAAACATTTTGCCTTTATTCTCAAAAAATAGCTTTGCTGAGTCTGAGCTCTAGATTGATAGTTTAATTTCTTTCACTGCCCAGAAGATAATATTCTGTTGTCTACTGATTTCCATTGTTTCTGTTTAGAAGTCATCTGCCAGTTGGTCGGTGATCTTTTCTATATCTGTCTTCAGTGGAGTCATATGGTTCATCAATTCTGGAAATGCACCAGCCATTATCTCTTTGAATATTACCTTCTGTTCTCTCTAGTGTTTCTGGCACTTTGATTAGCTGTGCTAAAATTTCTCATATTCATTTTTTTCTCCCATTTCATTGTTTATTTGTACTACAATCTACTATAATTGCTAGATGTAAAATGTTTAGATCTGTCTCTCTTTAGCTGTATTTAGTTCTGTTAACTCATTTGTTGATTTTTTTTTTATTGTGGCAAAAAATACACAACATGAGATCTGCCCTCATAACAAATTTGTAAAGTATATGGTACATTGATTTTTTTTGGGGGGGTAGGGATATTTTAATGGTGGTGAGGAGGCAATTTTATTATTTTTTCATATTTTATTTTAAGTTTATTTTATTGATATATACTGGATGTATTTTCGGGGTGCATGTGATAATTTTATGCATTCTATAGTTAAGTCAAGGCCATTGGGCCATCCATCGCCTTAAATATTTATCCTTTCTTTATGCTAGGAACATTTGAGTTATTCTCTTGTAACTATTTTGAAATGTATACTTGATTAACGTTAGCTATAGTTACCCTAATAATGTATTGAACACCAGGTCTTATTTCTTCAAAGTACATATTTGTACCCATTAATCAACCTCTCTATTTCCTCCTGCCCCTACCTTTCCCTGGCTCTGGTAGCCACCACTCTATTCTTTATCTTCAAGAGATCTACTTCTTTAGCTCTCTTATATGAGGGACAACATGTGGTATTTGTCTTTATTTGCTTGGCTTACTTCATTTAACATGATGTCCTCCATTTCCATATGTAAGCACAATGTTGTACAGCAGATCTCTAGAAATTTTTCATCTTGCATGACTGAAACTTGATACTCATTGAATGGCAACTCCCCATTTCCCTTTTCTTCCAAACGCCAGTAACCTTCATTCTTACTTTCTGCTTTGATGAGTTTGACTACCTTAGATACTTCATTAAAGTGGAATCATGCAGTATTTATTCTTCTGTGACTAACTTATTGTATTTTAGCATAATGTCCTCCAGGTTCATTCATGTTGTGGGATATGATAGGATTTCTCTTTGATATGACTGCATAATATTCCATTGTGTGTATGTACCACATTTTGTTTATTCATCTGTTGAAAGACATTTGAGTTGTTTCTACTTTTCGGCTATTGTAAATAATATTTTAGCAAACATGAAAGTGCAAATACGTCTTTGAGATGTAGATTTCAGGTTCTTTTAAAAAAAATTAATATCCAGAAGTGGATCATGTGGTAGTTGTATTATTGGTTCATATGGTAGTTCTCTTGAGTCAAATAGTAGTTATATTTTTGATTTTTTGAGGTCCTTCCATTTTACATTCTCTCTGACAATGCCCAAGGGTCCCAATTTCTTCACATCTGCACCAAGCCTTGTTATTTTCTAGTTTTGTTTTGCTTTTTTTTTATAATAGTCATTCAAAAGTGATATCTTATTGTGGCATTGATTTACATTTTCCTGATGATTAGTGATGTTGGCCATCTTTATATATTATTGATCATTTGTGTGTCTTCTTTGGAGAAATATCTATTCAAGTCCTTTGCACATTTAAAACATAAAGTTATTTATTTGCTATTGAATTGCAAAAGTTTACTATATATTTTGGATATTAACTCCTTATCATATATATGATTTGAAAATGTTTTCTTCCATCATGTAGTGTGCTTTTTTACTCTGTTGATTGTTTTCTTTGCTGTGCAAAGGCAGAATTTTTTAGTTTGTTGTAGTCCTACTTGTTTATTTTTGCTTTTGTTGCCTGTACTTAAAAAAAAATTTGTTTTTAATTTTAAAGATGTGGGGTACCATTCAGGATTAGGTTACAAGTGGTTGTCATACAGGTAAAGTTTGGGCCTGCCTTTGGTTCTCACTTTGCTTGGTTTGTGATCAGGTACCCTTATTGATGTTGTGTCCCTTCCCACCACCTCCACCACAGTAGTATCTCGCTACTGCCAATCCCCTTCTTAAAAGTATTATGGTAATTGTTCAGGGTCTGCTTATAAGTGAAAAGATATGGTATTCTGTTCTTTGTTTCTGTGATAGACTACTGAGTATGATCAACTCTAAATCCATCCAAGTTGCTGCAAAATCCATGTTTGTCTTTCTTTATGGCTGCATAATATTCCATTTTGTATATGTATCACATTTTTAAAATCCAGTCCAGTTTCAATGGGCAGCATGGTTGGTTCCATGTTTTTGCTTTTGTGAGTAGTACTGCGTGTGCAGGTATCTTTTTTGTAGAATGATTTGTGTTCCTCTGGGATATGGCCAGTAGGAGGATTGCTGGGTCATATGGAAGGTCATTTTCTAGTTCTTTCAGAAATCACCACACTGTCTTCCAAAGAGGTTGCACTAGTTTGCATTCCCACCAGCAGTGTAGAAGCATTCCTTTTTCTTCACATCCTTGTCAGCATCTGTTGTTGTTTGTTTTATAAATGATGGACATTCTTACTGGAGTTAAGTGGTATCTCAGTGTGGTTTTGATTTGCATTTCTCTAATGAGTAGTGAGGCTGAGCACTTTTTCATGTATCTGTTGGATGCCTGTATATCTCCTTTTGAGAAGTGTCTATTCATGTCTTTTGCCCACTTTTTTAATGAGGTTATTTGTTTTTTTCCTTTTGGCACGTTTGAGTTTCTTTTAGATCCTAGATGTTAGGTCTTTGTCAGATATATGGTTGGTAAATAATTTCTTCCATTCTGTGGGCTGTCTTCCTGCTCTCTTGATGGTTTCTTTTGCTTTGCAGAAGCTTGTCAGTTTGATGAGGTCCCACTTGTTTTATCTTATCTCTTATGGCATATCACTTGGGGTTTTGATCAGGAATTGGTTGCCAGTTCCAATTTCCATAAGGGTGTCTCCTGCATTTTCTAAGGTTCTTATAGTTTGAGGTTTTACGTTTAGGTCTTTGATCCATTTAGAGTTGATTTTTGTGTATGATGATACATAATGGTCCTGCTTCAATCTTCTACATGTGGTCAGTCAGTTTTCCCAGCACCATTTACTTCTCCTCTCCCCAGTGGTTGTTGGAGGTTTTGCCAAAGATGAATTGGTTGAGAAATTGAGACTTTGCTTCTGGAATCTCTGTCCTGTTCCATTGGTCCATATGCCTGTTCTCGTACCAATACCAGGCTATTCTGATTATTGTAGCCTTATAGTAAAGTTTAACGTCTGGAAGTGTGATACCTCTTGCTTTGTTTCTTTTGCTAAGGATCATTTGGCTGTTTCTGGTCGTTTATGTTTCCTTATGAATTTCTGTGTCATTTCCAGGTCTGAGAAGAATGATGTTAGTAATTTAGTGGGTATTGCGTTGAATCTGTGGATTGCCTTTGGTAGGATGGACATTTTAACAATGTTGATTCTTTCTATCCATGAGCATGGAATATTTTTCCATTTGTGTCTTTTTGGATTTCTCTGAGCAGTGTTTTGTAGTTTTCATTGTAAAGGTCTTTCACTTCTCTGGTGAGGAAGATGTGGTGGTATTTCATTTTTGTGTGTGTGGCTATTGTGAATGGGATTGTGCTTTTTATTTGGTTCTATGTCTATTTGTTGTTGGTGTATAAGAATGTGACTATCTTTTGCACATTTATTTTGTACCCCGAAACTTTGCCAAAGTCCTTTATCAGTTGTTGCCTGTACTTTTGATGGCATATACAAGAAATCTTTGCCAAGACCTATGTTTTTTCTAGGAGTTT